>CM040426.1:7214767-7312807 GCA_022702705.1 Papilionanthe hookeriana x Papilionanthe teres
ATATATATATATATCATCAATAGCACCTAATTTTCATTTTTTTTTATGGTCCAATTTGCTAACTTTATTTTGAAATTTATTGAATTGATCTAAACTGGCAATATTCATCAGTAGCACCTTGACCTTAACTTTAACTTCTTTGGGAGAGCTTTTAAAGGTGAAGGCAACCATTTGATTGATAACATTTCAAGGAGTGGTATAGTTATGTTGGTAGTGAGAAAAGGGATGATGAAAGAAAGTCGAGACAAATTGGATCTATTTATCGTTTTAAAGGGTTTTTTTTTTCTTTGAAGAAAGGGATATAAAATTTTAGATCAGAGATTTTGGAGGTTAAAAACTAATGGTTTATTCATGGGTTTTGAATCGGTTTTTAGAAAATAAAGAATTTTTTAATTTTGTTAGTTACAACAACAAATTGTCTCTCTAAAAAAAAATTATTAATTAAAGTATCTTTGTGTTAATGAGGACTTGAAGCATTGGAAAGATGAGTTGATTACGAGGAAATGCTTGCAAGAGTTTTAAGGAGCTGGTGATATTTTGAGATTGAGATAGAAAACGTTTTTTTCATATGAGAGAGAGATTATGTTGGGAAAGAAATTCTCTCAGAAAAGTGCATTTTTAACACACTTTTATCCCTGAAATTTAATGGTTTCCTTGAAAGATGCAACTCATGTTACTACAAGGTAGCCAAAAGTTACAGCTAAAAGCACATTGACCTTTTAGACTAGGAATCACAACAGACCAATGCTAGAACTTTAGAAAGAGTTTAATCTCAGTATCTTCTATTCTAATATTTTCCATTTTTAGAATTTAGAATTATTGCTCCCTATTTTCATCTTTTATCACGGGAGTTATGGCTGATTTAAGATTTTTCTAATGTAAGAGCCATCCCACTCGATTTAGCTTGTAATCGTTTCCTATAGAATTGAAGACGAATAATTATATTCCCTTGCAAAACTTACATGGTAACAGAGCCGACTATCACCGTCAAAACTGCAATTGAATCATGTCAGTCATCCGCAGGTTCTGCCCTAAAGAGAAGCCTTCATTTCGCTCCTGCCTTTCCCAAGTAAGCCCAATATCATCAGTTTCCTGACAAACCCCTCGCGATACAAACACGATTAGAGCTAGCCGAAAGGCAATGACTGGATCGCAGCATTCAGAGACTTGTGATACAGTCACGATTAGAGCCAGCTCGGAAGGCAATACTAGATCTCTACGTGCAAAGACTCGCGATACAGTCGTGATTAGAGCTAGTCGAGAAAGCAAAGATTGAATCGCAGCATTTAAAGACTAACATTGCCTGATTCAAGGCTCCAACCAAATTGTAATTCCTTATACTTCCTCTGGCATCGATGCCAGGCTCGAAACACGACAAGTCGAGATCATATCCGAACGAGAGCATGTTTCTTTTTTCCTCTCGAGATAACAACCGAACATGTGATGCTCTTCTCAGATTTGGATGATGTCGTACAATTCAGCAATGATGACGGGAGTTCTACCACATCGACCGGTTCCAATAATTTTGAAACCACCTAAATTTAATCTACATCTCTCATGGTTGTATCAGCTGAGTATTTTTCTCAGAATTTACCACATTACCTTACAATTATAAAATTTAATAGACACCTACCTTGAGTGGGCTCAATCCATAAAATTGGCGATTGAAGGGAGAGGCAAAATTGGGCATTTAACTTGAGAAATTTCAGAACTAAATGCTAGCGATCCATATCTGAAAAAATGACTGTCCGAAAAATTCTCTAATTATAGCATGACTCATCAACTCCATGGAATCTACCATAAGTAAGTTTCATCCATTTATTCCCACAGCTCGAGATATCTTGGAAGTCGTTCGAGATATCTATTCAAACTTAAAACTTCTTTACAAATTTTTGAGTTAAAACTCAACTTTGAAAATCCAAACAACATGATTGTGATGTCACTACATATTACAATGAGTTGGTCACATTATAACAGAAGCTTGATCAATGTTATGATGATATTTGGGAGAATTCAAAAGATCATGTTTGCCACAACAAAAGAGAGTAAAACAATCGAGTCTACATGTTCTTAGTTGGCTTTAATTGAACTTAGCCGAAGTCCAAGGTCGAATCCACAATAGGAAACCTATACCCTTGATTGAAGGAATTTTTCTTTAAGTTGGATGTGAAAAGTTAAAAAGAAAGATTATGTTGTGAAACAACAAATCATTTTATAATAATGAACATAAGAACTCGGCTCTTATGAAAAGGGATTGATACCGACAAAGAATGGCGTAAGAAACAATAGTGAAAGCATTGAAAAATATCATGACACACAAATGAGACATGTTAAAAGCTTCATGGTAAATATGTAAATTAGAAATCAAGATCCAAATATGAAGATCAAGCATATCAAGCCATTGATAAAAAAAACGAGAGCGTCCAGCTAACTTAAATGTAGTCCATTTCACCAAAAAACATTCAGAGCACTTGCAAAAATTATTTCAATCTCCAAAATTATCATTAAATCTATCTTGTTCCTTGATACAGAAGGGTAACACTTAGTCATTAATTTGTTAGGTGTTGTTTATGGTTTTTCGCACACTTTTATGGTTGATTCTAGCACAACTAATCATATGACTTGGTAATCTAGATTATTTTCCTTCTATAGACTTTGTGCAAATGATAAAAATATCAAAATTTTTCAATAGTTCCCTCTCAATAATTGTTGAGATAGGAACTGTCAAATTCTCCTCATTGTTCACTCCTCGTGATATTCTCTATATCTCTAATCTATCGTGTAACCTATTGTTCATTAGTAAAATTATTACTAATCATCAATATCAAGCTAATTTTTATTCTTCTTATTATGAGTCACGAATTGACCATGGGAGGATGATTGACAGTGCTAAGGAAAAAGATATGTTATTAGTTTGATGATGGACTTGACTTGAATAGATAATGTTAATGTACTAGTTTAAATTCTATTTTGTTTCTAAAGACAATGATATTATGCTATAGCATTATAGGTTAGGTAATCCTTATTTTCAGTATCTAAAATATTTGTTTCCAAAATTATTTCAGAATTAATATTTATCTTTATTTTAATGTAAAATTTATCAGTTTGTTGAACATCATGGTGCAACATTTCTCCACAAATACACAGACCAAGTTATACCATTTACGCTAATTCATATAGATATTTGGGGCCATTTTAAAAACTTTACACATTCTGAGAAAAAAAAAACATGACTTTCACCATGATCAAGCTAGGTTATGTGGGTTATTTTAACGAAATAAAAATCTGAAGTGAAATAAATATTCAAAATGTTTTACACTATTATACAAAATTTCACAAAATCATTCAAATATTACATAATGATAAAAACCAAGAGTAATTCAAAAATATTTTGGATCAATTTTTTCTCGAAAAAAAAAATAATTTATTAAAGCTCGTGTCAACGCTCCACAACAAAGTGATGTGGTTGAAGGAAAACACACACTTATCAGAGATAGCTCGGGCATTGCTATTTACCAAACAAGTGCCTCAATATTTTTAGGGTGAAGTTGTTTTACTGCTACAATTTTCATAAATAGAACACCCAATAAAAATTTAAATGTTGAAATACCCTTTGATGTTTTTCAAAAAAAAATTCAAAGCGGCTCTCATCTTCCCTACCTCTAAAGATATTTAGGTGTACTCATTTTATTAATATTCATAGTCAAATAAAAATTGAAACCCAAGCCCAAAAATGTGCGTTTATTGGTTATGCTCCTAGCCAAAAGGGGTATAAATACTTGGATTTCAATTCTACAAAAATGTTGGTTACCATGGTTGTCACCTTGTTTGGATTACAACCTTTTTTCCACCTCATCTTGAAGAGCGTGAGCAAAATAAAAATTTTCCAACTAAGTTTCAGGATCTCCTTTAAATCCAAAGCTCCCAAAATAGTATCTTTTAATCTTTGATTGTTCAACCTGAAACCCAAGCGATATTATATAAGGAGAGTGTGTCGAGCCTTTTAGATACTGAAGCACATACAATGATAGTAGTATTGTTTGATATTGTCTCCTCGTGGCAGAGACAACTCAAAAGAAAAAGTCAATATGAATCCTTCGCACTACCCAAAATCTGTGAACCTGTCAGGTAATGTCCTCACCAATCATCTACCACATGTTGAGTCCACTTCCTCTTAGAATTATGAGTCTTCCAGTCCTGAATTTGAGCATAGTTTGAATCCTAAGTCCAATGAATCTAGCCTTCCTTTTGAAGAATAATCTTGTACCCAACATCCATTGTCTCATTTTATGTCGTAAGAAAACACCTCACCTACTTTCTCTATTTTTATTTCAAATTGTCATGTATGGAGATTTCTAGTATTGTGCAGGATGATCTGAAAGTCCTTAAGTGGAAGAAGGTTGTATTTGAGAAGATGAAAACTCTTGAACACATGTTTACTTAGAAGAAAGACAAATATCGGGTGCAAATGGGTGTTTACAATCAAATAAAATTCTGATAGCTCTATAGAACGGTACAAGCCTCAACTGGTTGCTAAGATATTCACTCAAACCTACGGCATTGATTATTTAGGAACATTCGCCCCGATCGCAAAGCTAAACTTTTTAAGAATTTGTTTCACTTATAGCCAATCTTGATTGGCCCCTACAATAATTGGATATAAACAATGTCTTCGTCAATGAGGACTTGAAGGAAGAAATGTATATGGATGCACCTCATAGATTTAGTGAGAAGTTTGGCACAAAGACGTCTAAACAAAAAAAAAATCCTTAAATGGGATGATGTTGTCACTGAGAGCTTGGTTTTAGTATTTTACACTATTTGTTAAAGATCAGGAGTATACTCAATGGAATGGAGATTATACGATATTTTTCAGACATTCAAATGATAGGAAGAAAGTCATATTGATTTTGTATGTGGTTGATATTATTCTCGCCGGAAATGATGCATGTGAGATGAAACGTCTAAAGACTTCCCTATCATCTGTTTTTGAAACTAAGAATGTAGGATCTCTGAGGTATTTCCTTGGCATTGAGGTTGCTCGATCAAAGAAAGAAATTATTGTCTCCCAACATAAATATATTCTTGATCTTCTCAAGATGAGATGGGAAGGAAGGTGATATAGCGAATACAGTTAGGTGTCAAAAATTGATGAAAATTTTGATATACATATCACATACTCAGCCAGATATAGCCTTTACAGTGAGTTTAGTAAGTCAATTTATGTATTCGCCCTATGAGAAATGCCTTGAAGAAATCAAGAGAATTCTCAAATAACTAAACAGTACACCAGGTAAAGGCATAATCTTTCAGAAGACCACACAAAAGAGCATAGAGGTGTATGCTGATAAAGATTGGGCAAGCTCAATTATTGATAGGATATCAACTTTTGGATAATGCACTTAAGTGTGAGACAACCTTGTCACATGGTGAAGTAAGAAACACTTAGTGCTAAGACAATATATATGGCTATGACAAATGGAGAATATGAAGCATTACGTTTGAAAAAAATTCCTAAAGAACTGCGGATATCGATAAGCATGCCAATGAAGTTACATTGTGACAATCAAGCAATCAAAAGCATTGCAGAAAATCCAGTGCAGCATGATCACAAAATAATGTGGAGATTGACAGGCACTTCATAAAAGAGTATATTGAGTGTGGAACTGTTTGCATGTCATTTATTATTATCGCTCAATAAATAGCAAATTTCTTCACCAAAGGTCTATTCAGGCCTAATTTTGAGCTCCTTATAAGCATGTTGAGCTTGATAGATATCTATGCACCAACTTGAGGGGGTGTTGAAATTTTAGGAATATTTTAATCTTAGTATATTCTATTTTAGTATTTTTTATTTTTAGAATTTAAATTATAGGTATGTTATAATTCTTATTTCTTTTTTTATCACGGAGATTTATGATTGATTTTATGATTTTTCTGATGTGGGTGTAATCCCTCTCTATTTATCTTGTAATCGTTTCCGATGAAATTGAAGATGAATAATTATTTTTTGCCTCCCAAAACTTACAAGTATAAAACTTTGGGATATGTTGACTGAACTTACAAATTTCCCTCATTCATTCCTCGATTTAATTAATCTTTAAGCCTAAAAATGAGCTTAAGTGACAGCACTAACCAAGGATTATCTTTTGTGTGCAGGAAAAATAATTAATCATAGACCTACAGAAATCTTGAACCAAATATAAACAAACCCTTAATCGCAAGATAAATCTAAATAATAAACTCTTAAAATCACCATTGAACTTGAATACAAGGTTAAATAGCCCTTTGGGAGCTCATAACTAGCTAATGTATAGGTACTGCCATACAACATTTCCAAAATCCGTCAAGCAATATAAGCATAGCCATGTAAAAAACAGAGCAGTTGGATAACTTCAAGTATACTCTATAAAAAAAGATCTGGAAAACAATTGTTTTCAATCACTGGTGAGTTCATGGTCAACTAATAAACTCAGGTTGACCAAGCAAGTTGTGAACAAATGGAACCCTGCTTTCATAGAAATTAAATCCTTCATTCAACAAAAGAATTCGCATAAAATTGTTTGAAAATTTCAACTTTTTCATGTCTAAAAGCATGAAGATCTTGTCTCCAATCTATTGTCATAAGAAATAAACATGAAAAGCACATGATATGCGAAAGAACAGACATGAACATAGTAATTTTAGCATTATATTCAAGAATTTAAAAATATGATACCTTTTCAATTGCATTCATAAGACGTCTACACATTCCCTTACGACGTTGAAGACCACATGTTGAAATGAGAGGCATTTCTGCTACTTTTACTCCATGCACCCTACAAAAATAGGATACAGGTACATCAATCACGCTTTGAGTTATTAGCTTAAGACCAGATTATCTTTTAGTTAACAAGAGTCGAGGTCTTTCAAAAATACATGTTAGGTTCTAGCCTAGAAACATGTGGAAACTAACAATTCTAGGATTGATTTTCAGTGGGATTGACGCATTCAAGGTTAAAAATTTCAGTTGAAAACAAATTGCTTCAATTTTTATCATGTTGATTTTATGTTGCCAAAAGATATACTTGGAGATGTACTTGGAGAAAAAGTAATATATACTATTAAACAAGTAGCAAAAGATGTACTTGGAGTGCTTGGAAAATCAAAAGAAAAAGTTTTTATAAATAAAAATAATTTGTAATAGAATAATAATGTGCAAGAAAAGATAAAATATAAGAAATTATGTTATAAAAATTGGTTTAAATCTAAAAGCTTAGAGAACTGGAAAAGATATAAAACGGCCCGCAGGAAGTCTAAAAGAACAATCTGTGACGCTAAAAATTCTACTTTTAGTGATCTTTATAATAGGTTGGATACTATGGAGGTTGAAAAAAAATATATGTATAAACTAGCCAAACAAAGATAAAAGAAAAGTAAAGATTTAAGTCAAATAAATTGTATTAAAGATGAAAATCAAAAATATTTTGCTTAGAAAAAGATATTCGACATAGATGGGTGAGTTATTTTGATAAATTTTTTAATGAAGCTTCTAAAAATACGATCAACTTTAGTGATCTTAATATCATTATTAATAATAAAAAATTTCCTTTTTACCGTCGCATTAGTAAAAAATAAGTTGAGGAGGCTTTAAATAAAACCAAGGGTGGAAAGCCTCTAGAACCTGATGATATCAAAATTGAAGTGTTGAAATATTTAGCTGATTTTGGAGTTTCTTGGTTTACTAAACTTTTTAATATTATTTTAAAAACCAAAAAGTTGCCTGAAGAGTGGAGGAAAAGTATTTTGGTCCCTATTTTTAAGAATAAAAGGGATGCATAAGAGTGTACAAATTAGAGAAATTAAATTGATGTGTCATACTTTAACTTTATAGGAGAGGGTAATTGAACATAAGTTAAGACGTATTACGAAGATTTCTTATAATCAATTTAGATTTATGTCGGGAAGGTCTACTATGGAAGTTATACATTTATTGAGATGGAGAAGTAAAACGATAATAAGGAAGATCTACATTTGATTTTTATTGATTTAGAAAAAGCTTACGATAAGGTTCCAAGTGATATCCTTGGAGAGCCCTTGAGAAGAAAGGTCTTGATATGACTTATATTCAAGTCATTAAAGATATGTATACTAGAGTTGTTACTTGTGTTCGAACTGAAGGAGGATTGACCACTTATTTTCCTATTTCTGTTGGTTTACATTAGGGATTGGCTTTAAGCCCATAACCTTTTGCTTTAGTTATGGATGGTCTTACTGGACAGTTACAAGAGGATGTACCTTGGTGTATGCTTTTTGCTGATGATATCCTCATGGACAAGACGAGAGAAAAAACACAAGAAAAACTTGAATTATGGAGGTCTACATTAGAGTCTAAAGGTCTTCGTTTGAGTAAAACTAAAACTGAATACATGAAATATAATTTTAGTAATAGTAGCTCTATAAAAAGGTGTTAACGATTTAGATATCCGGGGTCTATTGTTCAAAGCGTGATGATATAGATGTGGATGTTAATAGTAGAATTCAAGTTGGTTAGTTGAAGTGGAGGAATGTATCAGAACTTTTATGTAATAGAAAAGTACCACTGAGACTGAAAGGAAAGATTTATAAGATGGTGGTGAGACCTACAATGCTCTATTGTGTTGAATGTTGGCCTTTAAAAGAGAAGCATAACGCTAAGTTAAGTGTTGCCGAGATGATAATGATTAGATGGATGAGTGGCTTTACACTTAGAGAAAAAACGCAAAATGAATATATCCGTGATAAGGTTGGGGTAGCTCCAGTGATGGACAAAATTAGTGAGAGTCGCCTTAGATGGTTGTCGGCTAGCTTTTTTTCCGATTTCGAAAATAGTTTTAAAATTTAATTTATTAAAAAATTGCATGTAATTTTAGGTTTTGAAAGTAGTATTTTTAATTTTTTTAAAAATGAGACTGAATGAATCTCATTGCCTAATAATTTGCATAATCGTGTCTGATACCACAAATGATACACTTTCTTGAAAGATAAGTGTATCCCGCAGCAATAGACCCAATCATACAAATTAGAAGGTTTATGACATCTGATTGGTCTGCGAACCTTTTATATGCAACCGACAAGTTCTCATACTTAATATAAAGATTAAGTAAGGTTTATTTTATCTAGGTTTCAAGTTCCCTATAAGGGCAAGCCCCTATAATTAATTACATCCCGAATGATCAAGGTCATTTGAGAATTCTTTTGATAATGATCAGAGATACTAGTCTTCAAGAATTCAAAGTTTAAGCTTTCACGGCAGGACACGGAAAATCAAATGGGAAAGGACCAAATTGAAACAATTATTTTTAGGAATCCAATGGAAGGAAAAGAAAGGGGACGTCAAAAATCCTGAGGATAACCTCTGGTGAATTCCCAAACAATCATACTGTGTGGCTGCGTTTTGGAAAAAATGTTATTTAATTTTTTAATCCTGCCAATTTTATTACTTGGGACTTATACGTGCATAATACTCGATTATGCATATAGCCCGCAGAGATAGGAGAGTTTACGTCGTACCGGACGACAACCTCGGACCCTAAAGAGAGTTAAGACTTGCGCTGCACAACGTGTTGTGCAGGGGCCTAAAGAGAGTGTGATGATTTACGTTGCACTAGGCGGACAACCTCGAAATCCTATGGGTTGTTTAAACTACGAAAGTATTGTTGATGTAGAAATATTTTGCTGTCGCAGAATGTCAACCAACTCCACTTGTAGCTTGCTCCATACTCCTCGCAGCGCTACCCACGAAGTTCGCTTCAAGCCCCTTGCATCAAAGTAGCATTTACAAAGTTTAAAAGATTCTAGTCTGAGGTTTTGTGTTGTACATGCAATGGTTTTGTTGGTAATTTGTCACAGTGACAGTCAACCTACTAGTTCTTTACCCTAAAAAGTCTTTCGGTGTAAGTGAACATATGAGTGAAGTAACAGTAAAAACGTAGTAAAGAAAAGTAATGTAAATAACAGTAAAAAAAACAGTATAGGAAAGCAATAAAATGAGCAGTAGAGAATAAAAACAGTAAATGTAAAATAAACTAGCATCCCTGACATGTTTACTATTGCTACAAGACTGGCATCATGCATGAAGATAAGCAGGTACGGCAGGGGATTTAATATGTACATTAAACATGAACATGTGAATGTAAAAAAAAATGGCATATGAAAGCTCGAAGAAGACCGAAGTAATTTCGGTCGAGGCGGGCTCAGAGCAGGGCAATGTGCTTTTCAATTTTGAGTAGTGGCTACCAACTCAAACTGTCGAAGGAGGGCAACTCCTAACCACGGTCAAGATGTTTAACCAGTGGAATTTTATATGATAGAAGTGTAGTATTTGTAAAGGTGTGTAGAGTGGTGTAATATATGTATGGATATTTGAAGAATGATGGCTTCAGTGTATATGCGCAAAGAAGTGTAATGTCTGTATGAGTAGGTGAAGAAATGTAGCATGTGTATGAATATGCGAATAGGTGTAGAATTTGCAAAGAAGTGTGGTGTATGTAGGGAATGTATTATGAGTGTAATTATATGAAGATGTGCAATGTGTATGTAGGTGTGTGAAGAGATGCAATGTTGGTGCGATCGTGTGAAAAAGTGTAATGTATGTGTGCATAGGTAATATATGTGTAGTCACGTGGAGAAGTGGTGTGTGTGAACATGTGGAGAATGTTGTGTGTGTGTAAACATGTGGAGAAGTGTTGCGTGTGTGTGAACGTGTCGAGGAGTGTAATGCATGTGTTGTCATGTGGGGAAGTGTAAGGTGTGCGTGATCATGTGGGGGGAATGTAATGTATGCGTAGAAATATAAGGTGGGTGTAATTATATGAGGTGTAGTATTTGTTCAGGTGTATGAAGGAATAGAATGATCCACAGGTTGCTCGCTTCAATCGGACTAGGGTCACTTGACTACCTAAGAGAGTTAGGGACAACTTTGCACTCAAAAGTTAGTGAACAATTTCATCGACCCTGCTCTCTCCTTATAGAAAGATCACCGAAGCAGGAGATATTATTTCTTCGTTCCTTCTTAGCACATATCAGCACTATCATCATCACCCTAAAAAAAAAGAAAAAAAGAAGAGGAAAGGGAACCAACCCAGCTCCCATTTTCGGCGAAAACAAAGGCTCAAAATGGTGAGTGGGTCGACTTAAATGGGCGCCTAAATTCTCAAAATGTGGCAACCAAGAGCAAACCAGACCCATAGATAACAGCTCCCTACACCCAACTCCAAAACGAGCCTCTAAAAGGGTCTAAACAACAATAATAAAGCCTAAAGAGCATTTTAACGGCTCCGGACAGCCACTACAAGGCCCAAACAGCACTCTAATGGCTCCGGACAGCAACTACAAAGCCCAAACAACACGCAAATAGCTTCGGACAGCAAGTACAAAGCCCAAACAACACCTAAACGACTCCGGACAGCCACCTCAAAGCCCAAACAGCATTCAAACAACTCCGAACAGCCACTACAAAGCCCAAACAACATTCAAACAACTCCGGACAGCCACTACAAAGCCCAAACACCATTCAAACGACTCCGGACAGAAAATATAAAAGCCCAAACAGCACCTAGATGACTCCGGACAGCAAGTCCAAAACCCGAACAACACTAAATGACTCAGGACAGCAAGTACAAAGCCCGAACAGCACCCAAACAGCACCTAAATAACTCCGGAAAGCAACTACAAAGCCTGAACAGCACCTAACGACTCCGTACAACCATTACAAAGCCCAAACAACACCCAAATGACACCGGACAGCAAGTACAAAGCCCCAAACAGCACCCAAATGACTCCGTACAGCCACTACAAAGCCCAAACAGCACCCAAATGACTCCGGACAGCAAGTACAAAGCCCAAACATCACCTAAATAACTCCGAACAGCAAGTTCAAAACCCGAACAGCACCTAAACGACTTTGTACAGCCACTACAAAGCCCAAACAACACCCAAATGACCCCGTACAGACACTACAAAGCCCAAACAACACCCAAATGACTCCGGACAGCAAATACAAAGCCCAAACAATAACAAAATATCCGCTACAAAGCCTAAGAGGCGTTCAAACGACTCCAAACAGCCACCTCAAAGCCCAAACAGCATTCAAACGGCTCCGGAAAGCAATTACGAAACCCAAACAGCACTCGGTTCCAGACAGCCACTAAAAAGCTCAAACAACAATTATAAATTCTCCTCCAGCTCCAAACAGCAATAATATGATTTCAAACATCTTTTATTAACTCACAATCATATTTTTAGAGGCTCCAAAATGTTGAGGAATTTAAGCACAAATCAATCCACAAAAGTACCCCAAAACAGCGTAAGAACTGCCCCAAAACTAGTTCACAAGAACACCCAGAATCAATGTCAAAACAGTGCTAAAAGGGTGCAAAAAAGCTCCCGAAATCAGCCCACATAAGCACCCGAAATCAGCCCACAGAAGCACCCAAAATCAGTGCCAAAACCTCTCTAAAAAGTTATATTTAAAGCTTCACGAACTGCAGCAAAACCGTACTAAACAAGTCCACAAAAGCACCCAAAATCAAATGCCAAAACAGTGCCAAAGTGGTGCAAAAAACTTCTCCAAAACTGGCCCACAAGAGCACCCAGAATGGCATTAAAAATGGGCCCCAAACAGCAAAGAAACATCCTTAAAACAGTGATTTACAGTGCTCAAAATCAGCTTATAAAGGTAGCCAAAACAGTAATCCATAGTGCTCAAAATCAGCTTACAAAGGCAGTCAAAATACTGATCCATAGTGCTCAAAATGAGCTTATAAAGGCAGCCATAAAACAATTATTAAATTCATTACAAGCTCAACAAGAATATTGAGTTGAGAGAGCTCTCAAGGCTTGTCATAATCAAACACAAATCAGCACATGTGCAGTCCCAAAAAAAAAAAAACTAAACAGTGTACAAATTCTAAACATGCAAAGATGTCCTCATCAAGAAATGGGGACATTTCCTATGTGAAACCAAAGATTTGGGGTAGTATACATATGCGTATGAAAGTTTTGGTGTTAGACATAAAAATATATGTAAGCATCCTGTAACATGTATGTAAATGTCATGGAAGCATGCATAGGTTTTATTCATGTTTTCTTCCAACTACACTTTTAACTATAGAGATAGCAAACATCAACGCATGGAAATTCTCCAAACAATGTATCAAACCCCCCCCCTTTTTTTGGAGAATTAACTTTTTCATGTTCAATCAGAAGGTGGGAGTTAAACCTCCAACCAATGCAGACATAGAGAAGACACGAACAACGAGCATTGGAATAAAATCCCTAACGGTAAAGTCAATAACTTCATACAATCTGCCAAGGGTTACATAGGGCCCAACTTATTTCGAAACGGTCACAAAAGTCATTCTAAAACAGGTATTCAAATTATTCTAAAACAACCACCAAAACTTCCTCAAGACAAGTACCCAAAATATTTTAAGACAGTCATCAAAACCTCCTTATTATAATAAATGAACTAGGCATGGCAACAAATAAACCAAGTTTGGATTAAAACATACCAAGAGGTTTTATCCCATCATGTAATTACCATGCAAGCAAGAGCTTCAACTTTAAATTGGATAAATAAATAAAATGGAGGTGTTCCTCCACTTTGACAAAGCTGGCTTACCAGGTTAGAGGAAAGGCGAGCATGCTGCTCTTTGGCGCGGGAGGCGACAAACAGGGAGTGCGGGGCTCCGATGCGGTGCCCACGGTGCGAGTGAAACGAGCCGAACGGAAGGTAGAGGGCTTCGGCTAGGGCTGCGATTGAGATAGGAAGAGGGAGCCGACGTAGGCGAGCGCGAGTGGCTAGGGCTTCAGTGAAGGGGAGGTGAGCCGGTGAGTTGCAGTCGAGGGCTTCAAGCAAGGGAGGCGAGCAGGAGAGAGGGGAGCGGGCTTCGGTTTGGCCTTTGAGAGAGACGAGCCAAGCGAGGGTTTCTGTGTGAGGAAGAGGCGAGTGGGTCGAGTAGAGGAGGAGGGAGCTAATGCTGAATGCTCTGGAATGAAGCGTCCCGCCCAATCCTATAGCCGTTCCGCCAAATATCTGTTACACTTCATTGAACGGGAAAATAATGAGCTGCCATGTATGAAGAAGTTTTAATTGGAAGATTATATCCTCCAATTAATGTGAAATTAAGTGGTTGTTTTGAATTTTAAAATTTTCAAATTTAAAATGGCCAAGCTCGTGTTCAGCCTGTGTCGAGCTCAAATTGAACCCTGGCTGAGCCCGAACCCGTGTCCCGTTAAATAAAAAAAAGGTGCATCGATTTTTTAGCTAACTGCTCACGCGCGGAACCATAGTGATATAGGTGTCATTCCTAGGTAAAGTCAACATCCTGGACGCATTCGTGTGGTCCGTTTTGTCATTCAGGGTTTTCCGGACGAATTCGCCGATGGTCGACCTAGCTCAAGCCAATATCATGCATGTTTCAGTCAAAGTGCGAATTGTGATGTCCGCGAGTGCGCGAGGCACTAAAAGTTCCCCTAAGGGCTGCTCCTATTCATTTAGGAACTCAACTTTGAGTTTCACATGTCGGTCCTAATCAATTTAGCGAAATGTCCAGAGTTTGGGACCGTCCATGCGAGACTCGAATGAGTAAAGAAGTGGCCCAAATTTTCTAAGCAATGTGGGTCCCGTATTAGTCCTCTAAGAGGGTCAAACAAAGGAGAAGCCTAAAGCTAGACCCTAGGCTCTAAGAGGAGAAATAAAGACATCACCTAGAAATGAGGTCAACAAATGAACCCCCAATAGGTGTGATGTACGAGACACGCACACCGAACGTACTTATGTTGACCGAAATGATCAACAAAACCAAAGATTCTGCTTAAGTAAACCTACCTAGAACAGACCGAACGTCGAACCGGATTTGACAATCGACTTCGAGTTGAGGTTCCCACTTAGGAAATCTCAGGTCAACAGGAGCTTTGAGTGAAGAATTTAAGAGTATCCGCTGGGGATTAGCAGGTGTGATTTCAGATTGTGATTGCGAGTTTGAGCTTTCAAGATTCGAATGTCGATTTGGCTTGTTTCGATTTCAGTGGATTTGAATATCAGGTCAATCAGGAAAGCACAAGGGTGTACATCCAGCTCAAGACCTAGTGACAAAATATTTGTCGCACTGGGAAGGAAGGCACAGGGACACATATCCAGCTCGAGTGAGTATCAAAGGAATGTCTGCTACAATGGGGCGGAAAACACAGGGTCTCACATCCGGCCCTAGCGGTGGCGAAGGTATCGGAAAAGATGTGGACGTTTATGGAGCATTCGTGGAAGATATTTGAAGGAAATAATCAAGTTGAGCAAAAAAGCACAAGGGTGCACATCAGACCTGAAAGCTGATCGATAAATGTCTGCTACGCTGGAGAAGTAAGCGCTAGGACTTATATCCAACCCAACGGTAGCTGAAATATCTGATACGCTGGGGAAGAAAGCACTGGGACTTATATTCAGCCTAAAAAGGGGTAGCAAAGGAATCAGAATTCGATTCTCCTTTCAATTTGTGGATGATTTGCAAAGTTTGTGACAGTTGTGGGACATTTATGGGAGTTCATAGATTTTGTGTGATTTTTGAGAATTGGTGGAGAGTGTAATAACGTGTAAACCTTTGTAGGAATGAATCAGATCGAGCAGGAGTGTCGGGGAGCTCATATCCAACTCAAAAGTTGATCGAGGAAAGTCTGCTAAGTTGGGAAGGAAGATGCTTGGATTGACATCCAATCCTAGAGGTAGTGAGAGTGTAATAACGTGTAAACCTTTGTAGGAATGAATCAGATCGAGCAGGAGTGTCGAGGAGCTCATATCCAACTCGAAAGCTGACCGAGGAAAGTCTGCTAAGTTGGTAAGGAAGATGCTGGGATTGACTTCCAATCCTAGAGATAGTGAGTGTCTGTCACATCAGGAAGGAATGCGCTAGGACTAAACTCCAACCTAAGCGGTGACGAAATGATTAGGGCGAGTGGGAAAGCGCTAGGACTGACTTCCAAATCAGAGACTAATCCTGAGGTGTATGTTACTTCAGGGAGTAAGGCGCTGGGACTGAAGTCCACCCCTAGAAGTAGCAAAAATGTCTATCACATTAGAAAGAAACACACTAGGACTAACATCCATCCTAAGCGGTGACAAAATGATCAGGGCGAGTGAGAACTCAGAGACTAATCAGGGCAAGGTATCGCTATTTCGGGGAAGAAGGCGCTGGGACTAATTTCCAACCCTAGAAGTAACGAAAATGTCTATCACGTTAGGAAGGAATGCACTAGGACTAACATTCAACATAAGAAGCGACAAAATGATCAGGATGAGTGGGAATGCGATGGGACTAAGTTCCAAATCTAAAACTGATCAAGAAGAATATGTCTACTACATCGAGGAGGAAAGCGCTGGAACTAATTTCCAACCCTAGTAGCAAAAATGTCTATCATGTTCGGAATGAATGCACTAGAACTAACATACATCATAAGCGATGACGAAATGATCAGGATAAGTGGGAGTGCACTATGACTGATTTCCAAATAAAAAACTGATCAGGAAGATGTTTGCTACATCGGGGAGGAAGACGCTAGGACTGATTTTCAACCCTACAGGTAGCGAAGATGTCTATCACATTAGGAAGGAATGCACTATGACTAACATCCATCCAAAGCGGTGACGAAATGATCAGGATGAGTGGGAAAGCACTGGGACTGAGTTCCAACTCAAGAATGATCAGGAAAAAGATGTCTACTACATCGGGGAGGAAGGCGGCGGACTGATTTCCAACCCTAGTAGCGAAAATATCTATCACGTTAGAAAGGAATGCACTAGGACTAACATCCATCCTAAGCGGTGACGAAATGATCATGATGAGTGGGAAAGCACTGAGACTGAGTTCTAACTCAAGAACTGATCAGGAAAAAGTGTCTATAGATATTTATGAATATAAAGTGGAAAATTGTGGAACTGTGAGACTTTGTGCAAAATTATAATGACTGTGGTATGTCCGACGATGGACAGCAAGACAAAAGAAATGTTCGGTTCTGTGGATTAGAACTGTTGGACCCTTTCCGCAAGAGGGTGTAGGTTGGCGGCTTCACAAAAATTCCATGAGAAACAGTACGAGTGCAAGACTCGGTATTTCTATGGAAGAAGACATTGTGCCGAGGGAGATGACACTAGCGATGGGTCGAGGAGGCTCAACCTAACCAGGTCAGAATTGGAACGTGGTTCCGATTATGAATTATTTTGATTTGATTTGACATTGTTGTTATGTATGGTTCAGAAGATTGCCTTAAGTTATTAAACTTAGTTTTGTTCAAATCGTTCTGTTGCCTCGCAGTTTTGTTCAAAACCGGGGCAAGCTCATTTTAACGGCTTTTAAATCAATCGCACTAAGTGACAGTTATGACAACATTTTGATCTTCAACTAGTAGTAGAAGGTAAAATCAAACTCTGTTAAATTTGCTGAAACTGAATAGTGATACATGATCTGATAACATCATTTGCGTCATAAATATCAAAACATAAATAGTATCCGCTTGTTGATAACATCATCTGCGTCGTAAACATCAAAATATAAATAGTAGTATCTGCTGGCGCACCTTTGGAGTTAGGCAGGACCGGAGTCCCTTCGTGTATGCTTAAAGACGTGATGTCCCTAGGCGATCATAACTCCAAAGGTCGTAAGCTCTCCAGGTCTAGATCAGGTCGATATCCAAAAGGTGTCTTACTATCATCCATCTTTCTGAAAGTTATTGAAAGCCATCTCCACGGAACTCCCGGGATGCAGTGCTTGGCTAAATCTGCTCCATTTTCTTTGAGTACCAAGACAGATCCAAGGGGCAAAGGAATCTTGATTGGGTCTCGGAACTCCCCGGACCAACTATTCGTAAGTCTCTGCCAAACAAAATGTCGCATTTACTGATGAACGAGATGGTGCTGAATGGCCTCAGGAAATCATGGTCATCAATATGCGGAGGGATGCAGTCCCCTTTTTCGTAGATGTTTATTATGCAACTATTAGGTATGCAGTGAACAGGTAAGACGTGTCACGATACTATTTTCTTGATCATCCTCTTTATAATCGGTGGCAGCGGGTCCACATCGTCATGTCTTATAATCGCTGAAGGATTTTCTTCTTTATCGTATGCGAACTTGTAGCAACAAGCACACTAAATGGTGATCCGTTCTTTTCCCCTCTTCCACTTCTGGGGCTCGGAATAGGTCCTCCTTAAACGACCTGCTCGACCCAAGTCTTTGAGATGAAAGACATAGTCAAGTATCCTCCTCTGTTCATACTCAGAAAACACGACGGTGCGTAATTCAAGTCCTTCCAATATGTTGATGTATCATCCCCGTACCTTTTCAAATGGTTCAAAATTTTGCTTTCGGACCCAAACCTTTCCAACTCATCTTCTCAGATTATCTGCAGCTCTCCTGGCTTACCAAGTGGTGGGACATCTACTCTATGTCTTGGACATTCTCATTTTCCTGTGCAGTGTGGAGAGCTCCTTGAATTGTAGGTGTTGCGTGCAACCCGGAGGTAGTGTATTTGGCAAGTGTACGAGTCTTGCCGACATCTGACTCTGACTGCTTTATTGCCAAGTGAGGTAAGGTACCATCCACTGATTGCTCCAGTAATTCTTCCTTATGCATGGTTGGGAGTTGTTCTGCAACTGGCTCACTTGATTGCTCTTCTTCCAAACAGGCGAGTATCATGTGCTTGCGACGAGCGAGATTCCTCCGCTGCGTACGTGTCATGGGGATCTTCCTCAGAGGAGCACTAATGAGCTCACCGCCTGCTATCATGACCATGGATCTTACTTTATTAGCCTCATGTGTTGGACCGTCGTTGGTTTGAGCTCCCTTGCTAACTTCTTCAAACTTCCTTTTCTTTGTGGGTATATTTTCCTACTTGCTTCAAACTCTAGCACAGGCTTCCGATCTTGTACCTATGTTTGATTAACCACCTCAAGTAGGGGCCCCTCGTATACTATTTAAACTTTCACAAAGTCCATGTCGAAATGGATGATGGCTCCCTCTGCCACTTTTTGTTCATTAAATGCGAGATTAATGTCGTTTTTGAAGGAGAAAATCAGCTTCTTGCCCGATATTTTCCTGCAAAAAACAGGAAAACAACGAGGTCAGTGTGTTGACTTTCAACTTAAACGAGAACAGCAACATAACAGAGAAAATGATTGTGACTATTATTATCCGGTTTCTTTTTTATTATTGTTGTTAAGATTTAGAGCTCGTCTGAAAGAATTTATGAAAATTCATTTTATTCACTTCCATTTTATTGCAGAAATTTATTATTAGACCCAGTCATAGACAACTATCACATCTGTGCTTCTACGAACAAAGTTCAATCTTTGAAACATCGAGATGTGTAATATTTCTTTAAATATCGTCCTTTTATTGGAGGTATAGGCCTATCTCCCTAACAATCTACCAACTGGTAGGATCCTCCGGGGTAAACCTTTTCAACTACAAACGGTTCCTCCTAAGTCGGATCAAATTTACTTCCTATCCTGCGGTATACAAGAATAGGTCGCCTAAGTAAGAAAACCAAATCCCCGGCTTTAAAAGTCCTTGGGCGAACCAGTTTGTCGTGGGCTTACATCATCTTTGCTTGGTATAACTCTAGATTTTGTTATGCTGACAGTCTTTTTCCTTTGAGATTCTCCAGTTCTTAGAGTCGAAGCTTGGCATTTTCATCTGTTGTTATCTTATTTTTCAGCGCTATCATGAGGGACGGGAATTTTACTTCCAAGGGAAGTACTGCCTCGAATCCATACACGAGGGCATATGGTGTGGACTGCGTAGGACTTCTGAACGTTGTTCTGTATGCCCACAGGGCTTCTAGTAGCTGCTCATGCCATCCTCTTTTGTTGTCATCGAGTGCCTTTTCAGGATTTGCACGAATGTCTTATTAAAAGCCTTTGTCAGACCGTTCGCTCTAGGGTAGTAAATTGTAGAATATCTCCAGTTTATGTCATATCGTCTAACGAAATTGTTAATTTTGGTGCTTTTGAAAGCTGAACCGTTGTCTGAAATGATTCGGCGTGACTCCGAAGCGATATACAATTTAATCTTTGAAAAACTGTAGAACGTGATGTGCTTTGACCTCTCTTAACGGCACTGCCTCCGCCCATTTTGAGAAATAATCTGTTGTTGCGAGGATGAACCTGTGGCCTTTTGAAGACGAACGGTCTATTGGACCACTATATCTGTGCCCCAACACTCGAATGGCCATGAAGCGACTGTCGAATGTAGCACATTCGGAAGTTGATGCAAGACCAATCCGTGTACTTTGCATTGCTGACATTTCTTAGTTGTTTCCATACAATCTGTCATCATTGTTGGCCAATAATATCCCATTCTCTCGATTTTCATCTTCATTTTCGGGCTCGACTGTTGAGCTCCACAAAGTCCTGCATGTACTCTATTGACAATATCATGTGCTTCTGTCTTGACTCAAACACCATAGCCACATTTGATCGAACAATCTCCGATATAATACATTGTCTATCATGGCATATGACAAGGCTCTCTTTTGTATTTGATGTGCTACTGACTTATCGTCGAGCAATTTCCCTGTTTGCAAATAGTATATGAACGGCTGAAGCCAATCATCTGCAGACTCGGTAACTGCTATTAGTGTTTCTTTCTTTCCCTATTTATGGAGAGCATCCATGTCAATTTGAGATAGAGTCTTGAGACCTTGGACCGTTATGTCGATGAAGTCCTCTTGCGGGCACGTGAATTCTTTAGCGAGCTTGCCCAAAGCGTCTACAAGGGTCTTTTCTCCTCGAGGAATTTTGTACAACGCCACATTAGGAATCTGTTCTAGTAACTTCATTGTGTAACGGTGGTACTGCTCCAATTTAGGTTTAAGGATCTTGTACCGTCCAGCTACTTGTTGAATTATGACATGTGAATCGCCGTATATATCGATGTCTGTTATGTCCATTAATATTGCCAACGACAACCATGTTATTAGAGCTTCGTATTCTGCCTCGTTGTTTTATATGGCTCGGTTAAAGGGTAGGAAAACCTTAACATCCCAAGATCCGATGTGATAAATATTTGTCAAATCCCTGCTCTGTCGGCCACTATCGACTGCGATTCTGTCTTTTCTTGCTGATGAAGCTCCATCAAAGTACATCTCCCAACGTCGGGTACTGGGGATTTCCAGGTTTATTATCTGTTCGTCTAGCAAGTCATCGTTGAGAGGAGACTCGGTCGGTAGCGGGTGTCTTTGCAAGAAAATCTGCCAATACTTGTCCCTTAACGGCGCAGATATGCACAAACATTATGTCAAATTATAGCAATATCATCGACCATCTTGCTAATCTTCCGGATAGTGTTGCTCGAGTCATCTGGTACTGTAGCGAATTAAACTTCGAAATAAGGGTGACTATGAGAAAGCATGTAGTGTCGTAGCTTATGAAAGACAGAAATTAACGCCAAACAATGCTGCTCAATAGACGGATACTTTACTTCCGCCGGAATTAAACGAAGACTAAGGTAATAGAGTGTTTTCTTTACCCTCGTCGTTGACCTGGGCCAGCAGAGCCCCGAGGGAATCGTCTAAAGCCGCGGTATAAAGTATCAATGGTCTACCCGAAACTGGGGCCGCTAGTACAGGAGGTGACATTAGTTACTGTTTACTGCTTTCGAAGGCCTGTTGACATTTCTCGTCCCAGGTGAACTTGGCATCTTTCTTGATTAACGCTGAAAATGGCTGACACCTTCCTAACAGATTGGATATAAAGCGTCTTAAATAAGTCAATCTCCCCTGAAAAGATTTTAGTTGTTTTAAAGTTTTAGGGGGCAACATTTCCAAGATAGCTTTAATCTTCTCTGGATCGATTTTAATCCCGCGGTGACGGACAACAAATACCAGAAATTTCCCAGAGGTAACACCCAAGGCACACTTTAAGGGATTCATTTTAAGATTAAATTGCCTCAACCGTTCAAAGACAATTCTCAAATCAAACATGTGGTTGTCCCTTTACTTGCTCTTGATAACCAAATCATCCACGTAACATTCAACTTGGTTGTGGAAGAGGTTGTCGAAGATTCTTGTCATGGCTCGTTGGTATGTTGCTCCAGCATTCTTTAGCCCAAATGGCATTATTGTGTAACAATATATCCCAATTGGCGTTCTGAAGGCAATAAGTGTTGCATCTTCCGATGCCATCTTAATCTGATTGTACCCGAATGATCCATCCATAAATGAGAAGATTTCATGCGAAGATGTAATGTTCACCATCAATTATGGGATTGGTAATGGGAACTCATCCTTAGGACACGCGTTGTTTAAGTCTCTGAAGTCAATGCAGACTCGTATCTGGTCATTCTTCTTCTTGACTGGCACCACATTGGCTAACCATGTCAGATAATGCTATTCTCTAAAAAAACTTGGCTTCAATTAACTTCTTGATTTCTGCAGTGACTTGTTACTCTACCTCGAGACGCATCCTTCTAGAAGCTTGCTTTACTGGGGTCATACTTTGGTCCACTCCATTTCTATGGACTATAATTTCTAGAGCCAAACCAGGCATCTCATCGTAGCTCCAAGCGAAGCAATCTCTGAATTCTAACTAGAGTCTGATCAAATTTGTAGTCTCTTCGTCACTGAGTTGCGAACTTAAAAAAGTAGGTCTGGGCTCATCTTCAGTCCCCAAATTGATTTCCTTTACGGCAACTATTGACTTTATCTCTTCTTCAAATTCCGGTGGAGCATCCTCTATCAGGGAGTCTTCGGAACTATCCTCGACCCCGAAGCAATCCCCTTCTGACTCATCAGTAACAACCATGCAAAATTATGTGTCATCGACTGGCCACCGTGCTGAATTCAACACCCTTTTTCGAGTTGTGAGTTCGATTTTTATTGTTCCATAGTTCCTCGTAAAGGTGTAACCTGTCTTTCGATAGTTGCTTAGGTACAAAACCCTGTTGAACCAGTTTTCGAACACACGGAGAGTACTATCCAACAGGCAATTCTATTAATTCATTAGAAGTGTCCTCCTCTAGTCTTACAATGATTTGGGGACTAGAAGAGGAAGAACCGCGATAAAATTTAATAGGTTTCGTACCCACACTTTGTACTTCCTTAACATCAAAACCCTCCACTTTGTGAGAATGGATGGGGGTCAAGGTCATGGCTTGTACATAGTGGTTAGTATTTTCATACATCGACTAATATTCATTTTTTTCTTTATTTTCCAAAGAGATTTCAAATCGAGGCTTCTTTTGATTAACTGTCATTGCATCATTCCCAATCTTTTCTTCCTCAGAGCTCTCTTACAAGTCAATGTTGATAATTGGATTTATCCGTTCAACAATGTCGTTAGCTCTTCCTTGCCCTCGTCCCTGGACGCAGGAGTTGAAAGTGCTTCCACCATCATGTTGTAAAGGAAAGGTGGTGGTTTGTAGAATCGGAGTCAGATGATCCTACTCTTGTAATCCTTTTGGGACTACAACCTTGCTTGGTGCAATATCTCTGAAAAAGATTTTTCTTTGTGGAGCATAATAGGCGGCGTCCTCGTGAATGTCGATTTCATGCATTGAAAATGGTTGTAGATCTCCCTCTATGCAGTGTTCTTGTCCATCTTCATGATATTTTATACATTGGTGCAGAGACGACGGGACCATCTTGTATTCATGAATCCACGGTCGACCCAATATGGCATTGAATGAAGTGTCTAAATCGATAATATGGAATTTTGTGGTTGTTACTAGATTGTTGATCTTCATCGATAGTGTTATGGATCCAAGAGCTCTTTCTCCATTCTGGTTGAATCCTCTTAGCATCATTTTATCGGTTGTTAGCATGTGTGTGTCAATATCCAAATATGCTAACGTCCACAGATTCATCGCGTAGATTGATGCTCCTGGATCCACTAATACTCTGGAGAGCAGAAATCTATCGATGTTGACTGAAATGTAAAGAGGACGGTTGTGGTCTGCAGTGTCAAGTAGTAAATCTTCATTGGTAAATGTTACCCCAAACTGTTCTTTTAACGACCAAACCTCATTTATGGATGTGCTAGCCAATTGAGCTAAGCAACTTTCTAGATCAAGTAAGGTTTTGATCAAGGCTTCCCACACTTCCTTTGACAGGATCAGAGCGTCGAGCGTCGAGCGTCGTAGATGCTTGGTTTGGCTGGCAGCTTCCAAAGATAGACTAGTACGTTATAATACACTTTGCTATTTAAGCCTCTGGCGTTTTCCCGAACATGTGATTCTTACATTGGTGGAGCCGGCTCTTCATGGGTAGGTATATATTTTCCTTTACTGTCAAACCCATTGTTGGGGTAACACTTTTCCTCTTCTCAAATATACCACCATTATTTCTTCTATCTTTCGAGTCGGGCTCTGAGATGTCTCTTCTGGCATTGAAGTTAATTCTTCAAGAATTGACTCTGAATCCGAGGATTCTAAGTCGAATTACAATTGGAGCCCCGTGAAACTCTAGGACGGTCTGTTCATTCTCCGAGCTATCGTAGCCCGTGTAATCGACATTTTCCTCTATATTAGGGAATTCGAGAGAATAGGGAATTCGAGAGAATTCCGTAAGAATTGAGAATTGTCATCGGGATTGAAAATCGAATTAGGTCGGTTATCATCGGTTAAGCCATCATCAGAAATAGTCCAAACGTAGCCAAAATAGAAATTCTTTGCATTATAAGTTCCCAGAGGGACGAAGAAATAATCATACAGGGTAAGCAGTTTAAGGGAACAAATAGTCTAGGGTGAGCAGACCTCACTCTCCTTGGTTCATCAAACCCTACGTCTTTGACAATCTTCTTTCTTATTTCTCGCTGACGTGGCTTGTTTGTCGTAGTCGATAGTGTCTGCTTGGTAGGTTCTGAACTCTGATCCAGTATATTTCGGGGATGACGTTCCAAACTGCGTTCCAGTCATCATCTGCTGTGTAGGAGCCAACTGGAACAATCGGATCGACCGAAACCTTGTTCAAGTTATTTCAAATATTCTTTCAAGATCATTATGTTCCCATTCTTGAAGTTCTTCTCAAGCCATTCTTTGAAGACAAAGCAACCTTCTATGATATGCCTGAGCAATCTGTGATATGGGCAATAATTAGGTTGATCCTTCTTGTCCACTTCCTCCAGTCTCCTCGGCTCCAGTAGCACGAACTCAGGCTTTTTGACCAAATTCCGGAACATCTTTACCATCGCCTCATTCTTAAAAGAGTATGTTCTGTTCACCCGCTCAGCCATAGACGGACCCTGTCTTCCATTACCCTGGTACGACCGCTGCTGGGATGATTGTTGCCCGTATTGTTGCGGACGCTAATAGGTTTTTTTAGGCTTCTCGACTTGAATCTGTATCGGCTGCATAACTTTATCAACTGTTGCCACTGTTCCTGACCTCTTTTCAAATGTTTTCGCTGGTCGTGGCTTCTCAGTTTTCTCCAGAAATACAAGCTGTTTGGCTTCTTCTTGCAGACTCCCGGCCTTGGCAGGTAACTTTTCGAGTGTCCCAATTGTGAACCCCTTTAGCATAAATGCCAATGTACCATGGATACTCTTCAGAAGAATTTCAATTACGTGTTGCTCATGGAGTAGTAGCTCGCACTTCATGCTTAGATTTCTCCATCGCAGAATATAGTCCACCAGCGTTTTGTTTGTCTTCTGTTTCTCCACCACAAGATCACCTACAATGATGTGATGCCGAGCTCCAACAAACCTTTTAACAAACATGTTTTTTAATTCTGCGAATGTCTTTATTGAGCCATTGGGTAGTTCTGCGTATCAATCGAATGCGACTCCTGAGAGACTGCTTATAAACCGACGAAACAACAGTGCGTCACTACCACCGCGTTGCAGCAGCTTGCTCGAAAGTGTGCAACATGTTGCCGAGGATTGTCAGTCTCATCAAATGTCTTGAACAGCGGTGGTACGAAGCCATTTAGGTATTGTACAACATCAAACTCTTCTAGGAAGGTCTACCCTTCAAAATCAATGCTCCTCCCTTCGACTGAGCTAAGGCCTCCCTCACCTGCTGTTCAACCATCTGTTTGATATCATTTTCTGGTATCGTGTTCTGAGCTGAATCTTTCTTTGGTTGTGCATCTCTGATAATAGAAGCAAACTCCTTTCATCGGGGATGTGAAAAACCTCGGGCTGATCTGCCTCTGGAGATGTTATCCCGGGTGACTGAGATTTGTTCTGTAGTGCAGCCATGGCAGCCATCATTTTTTCCATTTTCTTTTCCATTTGTCTGATTTGTTCATCTCTCTGTTGAATGGCCCGTTGCCACTCATCAATGGCGTTCTCCTCAGCGGGTGATGGAGCATCGCGCAGTGATGACGAGGCTCTGGTTTCAACAACAAGGATTTCTGCAAAATGTTCGTCCATGTAATCCATCATATCATGATCTTCATTATCGTCGTTCCTTCTTTGTTCTTTTGACAATTCTATAATATCAGCTCTGAGCTTTTCCAATGCGTCCTCGATAGACCTTCCTCTTGCCTTCTAAAGATCCATCGAAGATTCCTAATGGACATTTATCATTGTGTCAAGTTCTCGTGGGCTCGTGACAGTTGGGATTTCGAACTTAGAATCCATCTCGAGGTGGCGATTTATTGATTCTTCTGGTAGTATCGATCCGGTGACCCTAAGTCTCCACGACTTCTCTTTTGATGCTGATGCTTTGCAGCGGGTTGTCCCACTAGTAACATCAACCGGGCGGGCAGAAGTGCAATCCGTAGTGCGAGGACCAGATACAACAGTGGATCGCCTCTTGTCACTACTCATCTTTGGGGACTTTTCATAAGTAGCGGCGGGCGGTATTCTTGGACCCAGACGAGACTTGACTGATCTGCGCTCTATAGATCCCGAGATGACGGTAGTAGTATCTGCAACAACAGTAACTGTGTCCATGCGGTCTCCTAGACGAAGTTTGGCGGAAATGAGATGACGGTAGTAGTATCTGCAACAACAGTAACTGTGTCCATGCGTCTCCTAGACGAAGTTTGGCGGAAATGCGGGGCGGCGGCACTTCCTGAAACTGGCTGGCGTGTTCATCACTTTTCAAAATCTCTGCTCGGACTCGAGGTGAAATGGCACACCCCATCCTTCTTATTAGCTCGGCAACAGAGCAGTGCTCTTTCCAAGCTAGTCTTTCGAAAACTAAGCGAGTTTCAGCAAAGGGTGTGGGTCTCTTCCTCTTTTCATTCTGACGGTGAGACGGTGACGGCAATGCAGCAGCAATCTCATGACTGCTTCTTTCTTTGAGAGTAACGGACAACAGGTGAAACCTACTCATTATAAGATAAGGTGAGGTCTCAGAAGGCCCTGTCTCCTCCAGAAGAGGAGTTGTCTCTATGAGAGCTAGCTTTGCAGCTTGTGCTTTCTTAGCCTTTAACTCCCGCCGATTATGGTTCCTCCTTTGTGATCGGGTTAGTGGCACGATCTTCGAACTGGACCCAATCTCAAACACAGACGGCGGTGTGACAAAAGTATCAGTCGGGTTATCTTCGTACAAAACTTCTTTCCCCTTAGATGGCAGTGTGGCAACCGGTGTAGTAACTGTAGCGGTGGTGGCAATCTTCTCCTTTACGAGGTTGACAGGACTGGCGGGAACTTTCTCAACCTGAATCTTCTTAAGCGGAGAAAGTCAAACTTGAAATTCATATTGTATTCAGCAGGAGGTTCAGCTACCTCTGTCGGGGCAGACTTTGTGAAAGCATAGGGTGCTTTTCCAAGTATGACTTCGACCTCATCGAAGCTAGTTCCAAACTTGATCTTCGAGCCTTGGTAAAGAGCGACCTTGTCCCGGGGGAGGTCAAGGCAGTTGGGGAATGAGAAGATCAGCTTTGGTAAAGACATTGTTTCTGTCATTCGAAGATTTCTGAATGTCAGTCAACGGCCTATGCCTTGTAATTCTAGTACAGTTACTGAAATCAGCAAAAACAAGTTGTCTTATGAATTGGGCATTTTATTTCGCATTTTGTTTATTCACAATCTGTCATTTTGTTTATAGTTTAAACGGGGAATCATGAGAATAACGTTTCAGTTTGACTTATTCGCAACCAGTCAAACTCAAGAAAATGAAGTGTAGGACCTGGTCGGAAATTCGGAGGGGTATTGAATTCGCATCCAACTCGCTCCTATAAACCAATCGCAACCTACCACACCCATTGGGGGTCCAACCCACACTAAACCCTAACGATTCTAGAACATTTCTGTTTAAGGATGTTTAAACATACGGCTCCAGAATCCGAAGGAGTTGACTACGCCCGCCCAAGAAAGAAATGGGCAGCGCATGCCAACGAAAGAATGGTAGTCTGACCCATGAAGGACATCGACACAGTACTGATGTACGAAGACAAAACCTTCGGATCAGAATGGAGAGATGAGCTAATCCTCAGCAGAGTCGCCAGAAGTTGTCGACCAATTTTTTTTCGATTTTAAAAATAGTTTTAAAATTTAATTTAATATAAAATTGTATGTAATTTTAGATTTTGATAGTATGTTTAATTTTTTGAAAAATAAGACCGAACAGATCTCATTTGCCCAATAATTTGCATAATCGTGCCCGATACTACGAATGATACACTTTCTCATAGGATAAGTGTATCCCGCGACGGTAGACCCAATCACACAAACTAGAAGATTTATAACATCGTTTGGTCTGCAAACATTTTATATGCAACCGACAAGTTCTCCTACTTAATATAAAGATTAAGTAGAGTTTATTTTATTTGGGTTCCAAATTCCCTATAAGAGCCCTTATAGTTAATTACATCTCGAATGACTAAGGTCATTGAAGAATACTCTCGATAATAATCAGAGGTACTATTCTTCAAGAATTCAACGTTTAAGCTTCACGGCAGGACGCTAAAAATCAAATGGGAAAGGACCAAATGAGAACAATTATTTTTAGGAATACAATGGAAGGAAAAGATAGGGGACGTCACGGATCCTGAGGAAAACCACCGATAACTTTCCGAACTATCCTACTGTGTGACTGCATTTTGAAAATGATGTTATTTAATTGTTTAATCCTGTCAATTTTATTACTTGGGACTTATACGTGCATAATACTCGATTATGTATATAACCCGCAGAGATAGGAGAGTTTCTGCGTGAAAGAGGCGAGCGGTTAGAGTAGAGGAGGAGGGAGCTAATGCCGAGTGCTTTGGAATAAAGCGTCCCACCTAATCCTATAGCCGTTCCGCCAAATATCGATTACACTTCATTGGGCGGGGAAATAATGAGCTGCTATGTATGGAGGAGTTTTAATTGGAAGATTATATCTTCCAATTAATGTGAAATTAAGTGGTTGTTTTGAATTTTAAAAATTTGAAATTTGAAATAGCCAAGCTCATGTTCAGCCTGTGTCGAGCTCAAATTGAACTCTGGCTGAGCCCAAACCCGTGCCCCGTTAATTAATAAAAAATTGCATCGATTTTTGTGCTAACTGCTCGCGCGGAACCATAGTGATATGGGTGTCCTTACCTAAAGTAGACGTCCCGACGCATCCGTGTAGTCCGTATCGTCATTCAGTGTCGTCCAGACAAATTCGCTGACTATGGACCCGACTAAAGCCAATATCGTGCATGGTTCAGTCAATGTGCGAATTGTGATGTCCGCGAGTGTGCGAGACACTAAAGGTTCCCCTAGGGGTTGCTCCTATTCATGTAGGAACTCAACTTTGAGTTTCGCATGTCGGACATAATCAACTTAGTGAAATGCCGATGATTTGGGACCGTCTATGCAATACTCGAAGGATTAAAGAAGTGACTCGAATTTTCTAAGCAATGTGGGTCCCGTACTAGTCCTCTAAGAGGTCAAACAAAGGGGAAGCCTAAAGTTAGATCCTATGCTCTAAGGAGAGATATAGAGACCTCATCTAAAAATGAGGACAATGGTTTGATCACATTAGACGTCGACCATCTGATGATCCGATTAATGTTTTAGATTCAACTTATGTTAAGAAAGGCAGAGGTAGACCTAGGATGACTTGGGCTTATTGCATAAAAATGATCTTAATTTATTAGAATTAAATGAAAATATTACACTAAATAGGACGCAATGAAGAAAAAGGATTCATGTTGTCGACCCCACTTAGTGGGATAAAGGCTTTGTTGTTGTTGTTGTTATTGGTTATTTTATGTCGTCTGTGGGTTATTTGCACAACACAATCAGATGATCTCTATTGTAAAATGAAACTTGTAGCTAAACAATAAATTAAATCATCCCGGATAATTCAGTCTATAGTTACAGACAGATATGTCCACATTATAATCTTACCTGTTCAAGACCAAACATCATTGTTCATTCCTATGGCATATCAGCATCTTTTATTTCACGTGTTTTATATATGTTCATTTGTTTAATGGATAAATTAGTTATTACCATTATTGTCACCTTAGACATGTATGAGAATACTATTTTGAATAAAGGGATACCGTGTGTTGTAAAAAATACTTGCATTATTGAATGAAGATTTACTCCTGCTACAATAGGCTTCCCTCCTCCCTTCTTGGATTGCTCCTTCTGATAATCAACCAACACCTTCTCTCTTATTTTAACTCACTTGTTTCTTTTGGAGTACCTCTTTATATTAAATAGATAAATATATCTATCTTCTCATGAATTTATCTGAGCAAGAAGAGCATTTTCATCTTTAACCACTGTCACAAACTCTAAAGTTCTTCGACGCACTTGTACAGGTCAAGCTCCTTTTCTTGCATATTGCATTCTTATTTAAAATATTAAGGTAAGTACAATACTATACAACTATAGATGTACAAAGTAAGACTTATCCTCCCTAATAAAAGGAAAAAAACAAAAAATATGGCTAAAACATTCATCATAATTTTCTGGTTGTCAACTCAATCATCATAATCCCACTCAATATATGTATCATCTTATTGGAAGAAATGGAGAAAACAATAACTGAGGCAGATTAAAAATCTGGTTTGCTTTATCTAACTATTTTTTAAAAGATAAGAATTCTTTAGTCCAGAAATCACTTAGTGGCTAACACTTTTTCTATTGAAAACATTACTAGAAAACAGTGAAACTCTATGCATAATAACTACGTCATCATTAGTTACTATTAAATATGAAATCAAAGTTTAGCAAGCAGATTCAAGATATCAATAGGCATAAAATCAGAAGACAGATAATTTGTACTACCTTACTGATGCCACAGAAATAAGTACATCACCCTTCTCTAAGATAATAGAGTAAAATCCTTCACAATTTAGGCGAGGAAAGCTTGACCTGAGACACAGAGAAAACACAAGTAAACCATTGCAGTGGAAGATACTTGAGGAACATAGTACATTTCTCACCAAAGAAAAAGAAAGTTAAATTATATAAACTAAAAAGAAAGAAAACACGAGTAACCCAACATTTTCTTTGTTGGTCGTCACCAACATGAACAAACAGTGATGGATCATAACAAGGAACATCAGGGGTTGCATCTCTGAACAAACAAGAAGTACCTAAGCAGGACTTGCAAAACAGACGCTGATGAGATTATATATTTAGCAAACCATAGTGTAGTAATGGTAGCAAAACGTTTGATGGTACCTATTACATAATTAAAGTTGTTGACTAAAGCAGATGTTCTAGGAGATCAAAACCTAGCGGTTCCAGCCCACTTTGCAAAGTTACCTATGAAAAAAAATCTGAATTTTATTCTTGTGAGAAGCAGTGCATTAAATAATATTATGAGTAAGGTTCATTTATTTTCTATTAGTTTCTTTTTAAACCATTTATTTTCTATTAATTTGCAGTATATACAATGCTTGTGATAAGGAACTTATGAAAAGTAAAATAGATGGCGGCTGGCTTCCTCCTCCACCCTTCTAGGGTTCTCAGGTAACGGCGGTTGGCTAGTGTTCTGGTTACCGTTTGCATCTAGTGTACTGGCTTTTGCTGTTAATTGTCTGTCTTGCTGGCTTTTGTGGTTTTCTTGCTCCTAGGGTACTGTTCCATTCGTTTTGTTACTGTTCCATTGAATCTTTCTTTGCCTGTTTGCCTCTGCTTGTTTGGCTTGGCTTACTGGTACTGTTCCATTGGTTTTGAAGTAGCTACCCATGGACAAGCCTTCATATTTAGATGCATTGAAGAGCAACAATGTTAGTCCCTTAGACCTGAAAAAAAAAGGTTAACACTTCCCTCACTTCAATAACCAATTTGTGCTTGGGGCTTCCAGGACTTTTTTTTAAAAAGCTCTTAGAAAGAACTCTGTATTTTTCTGACTCCGACAATCAGCTGCTAGCACACCCATTGAAGTTCACCTTGGTGGGCAAGTTCACATATTCACATCCTAAAATGGAGGGTATAAGAAAGTTCTTTTCATACCTCAAATTAGAGGGAGCTTGGAATTTTGAGTTTAATCGATGGTAGATATGTCATGATAAAGCTGGAAAGGGAAACAGATTATATCCAAATCTTCTCTAGGAAGCATTTTACCATTGAAGTGGTTAATATGAAAATGCTTAAAGAGCCTATTGATTTCAATCCTCATGAAGAACCCCCTATTGTCCCCATTTGGTTCAGATTGTCTGGACTGAGGTTACACTACTTTAATATGCAGATTTTGTACTCTCTTGGAGCCATATATGGCACACCAACGAAGGTAGATACCTCCACATACAATTGACTAGATCTTCCATGGCTAGAGTGCTTGTTGAAAGCGACATTTACCCTTCCCTTCCCTGATTCTTTTTGGTTGGGCAGCCCACATTCTAGGTATTGGCAAACTGTAGAGGTGAATTTCATACCTCATTACTGCACTGAATGCGGGAGTTTTATCATACTTTAGACCACTGCTTCATAGCTCACCCTGAGCTCAGGAAAGATGAAAGAGTTGGCAAAGAACCAATGAGAGTGGATAATGATCAAACAGGAGTCCCTTATAATTTTGCCACTAATGCTGATCTGGAGATTCCTCATTTGAATCCTAACATTGCTGGTAAGGAACAGGTTGAAATTCTGGATGCTGGAGTCAAGAAACCTAATTCTGTTAACATTCAAAAGGATCAGGGTGGTATTCCTACTGATCCAGCTCTTCAAAATTATAGAGATCAGTCCAAAATTACTGATGTTTTCAAAAAGTATGTGCAAGCTACCTTAAAGTTTATGGTCCAAAAGAAATAACAAGGTTGATGCTCACCAGAAACATTGAGCTTTTGTATCTGAATCAGCTAATCTGGGTGCTCAATTTGTTGCCCCCTTCATTCAACTTGATACTGCTGTTGATGGACAGCCTTCATTGGTGCATAACTCTACTGAAAGTGACATCAATAATGACACTCCCACTGATATTGATGAAATTCTCTGATGACCTACTTCAAGCAAGGGCTGATTTGGAGGAGGACTGGCTCATTCAAAATCAAAGAAAAGAAGGTTAAAGCTGTAGGGAGCTCAAATATCTCAATGCCCAGGCTGGTGTTCTGCAGCAGTCATACAATGGTAAACCTCCTGTTAAGCATACCTTCACTCCCCCTAGGATCAATAGAGGGTCCAAAAATCTGTCTTTAATGATATTTAAGTTCCTTATTTGGAATATTAGGGGCATTGGTGAGTCAAGTGCCTCCCATAGACTGAAAAATTCATCAAACTCCATAATTTACCTTCTCTTGCTGTTCTTGAGCCTTGGGTGGCATTAGCAAACAACAATATCTATGTAAGGAGACTGGGTAATCTAAACTTGGCTTGTAACATTAAAAAATGAAATTTGGTTCCTGTGGAAAATACTGTGGATGTGGAAGTTCTAGTTGATGATGCACAGTTCCTTCTGGTTAGAATCAATTTAATGGTCTGAGGTTCCTGGTGACCATTGTTTATGCTGGCTGCAGTAGGGAGGCTAGGAGATCCCTTTGGGATTACATGATTAGCTTTGGGGAGTCATGTCAGGACCCTTTCTTATAGGTGGGGACTTTAACATGATTTCCTCCATATGTGAAAGGAAAGGTGGTACACCTCCCAATCAAATTTAATCAATCTTTTTGCTGAAACTATCCAAGACTGACATCTTTTTTACCTTGGTTTCACTGGTTCTATGTTTTTATGGAGGAGGGACAATCACTTTGAAAGATTGGATAGATATCTTGCCAATTGCATGTGGATGAATGCATACAGTCAGTTTAAGGTTCACCATCTCTCTAAACTGCATCTGATCGCTCACCTATATTATTATCTATAATGGAAACTCCCAGACCTCATCCCCAACCCTTCAGATTTCTTAATATGTGGGTGTCTCATCCTTCATTCTTAGACTTTGTTAGAATTCATTGGGTCTGCAATCTCACTGCTAGCCCCAGGCATAGACTCGGGTAACTTCATAAAAGTCTGGCCACTGCTCTTAAAAACGGGAATTGGAAGACTTTTGGTAATGTGCATTATAAGGTGCAGCAAGCTGAAGCTTTAGTTATTAGTAAGGAAGAAGAGTTTGTCAGGAAAGAATTTTCTTGGAGGAGCTGACTGAAGCCCAGGATAATCTTATTTCTGCTATCACCTCGGAGTAGAGTTTGTTAAGTTAAAAGACAGCTGGTCACAGTCACCTCTTGGTGGATGGTGATAGGGATACTAAGTACTTTCAAGCTTTCATGAAGAAGAGGACTTAGTCTAATGCTATGGGTCAATGACAGCCAGAAGATCATTGTGGAGGTTGTCAAATATTTCCAAGAGGTTTTTTTCTTCCAATGCTCAGAATTTTCAGCTGATTAATCATGAATAGTTTAATGAAAATAGGAATTTTGTTTCTACCCTCCAGCTTACTCAGATGCCAACTGAGGAGAAGATACACACTGCTGTTTGGCACATTGACAGCTCCAAAACTGCAAAACCGGATGGCTTTACCGGTCTTTTTTATAAGAGTTGCTGGGACATCATCAAAACTAACCTCATTGCCGTTATACAAGCATTCTTCACAAGACAGGACATTCACAAGTTTTCAAATCATCTGTTATTGCTTTGATTCCTAAGACCCCTGCCATGACTCAATGGTCTGATTTCAGGTCAATAAGTATCTCTCAACTGTGGTGTCTAAGATCATCAGTAAGATTATTGCTGCCAGGATTCAGTCTAATCTCAATCAAGTCATCAGCACCGGTTCAAAATAATATTCTATATAAAATTTTATAATTTGAATCATCATCTGGCAAAATAGTTAGGCAAAAATGTTTGTTTCTTCCTATACAAACAACTTGCAAATTGATACAGGAGACGAAGTTGAATCAAGGTGACTCACAAGATTACAACTGAATCATTTGGGATGAGAAAGCATCTAGGGTTTCGACTTTTGAATACCATGCTATGAGAAAAAAATGGATGATCTTATTCCCTAAGCAAACATGTCTCTTTATATGCATAGATGATAAAAATAGTAAAAATAATAAAGGGAGAATCTAATACCGGAGTTTACCCAAATCATGACCGAACCATAAATATTATTGCTGAATTAAAAATTACAACAACGAATCCTCAGCATAAAACAACAAAAACATGCAAACGATAAGTGACAACGACGACTCTGCAAAAATATGAAAATAGCACAAAACACAAATGCTCTCTCTAGGGGAGAGCGGCAGATCCGAAAGGGCGGGAAGGGAGCTGTGACAATACTGGAAGGTGTTTGGCAACATGTGGTTGCAGTGTTGGAGGGGTAGCAACAAATGGTCGGTGGTCTGTCTGACAGATGGATAAGGGAGGGTGGCCTGTCCGAAGGAAGCTGGAAGAGGGCCCGCCTGCTAGAAGCGACGGGAGGCTATCGACAGTTTGACATGCGTCAATTTTACGTGATTTTACCTACGTTTTCACTGCATTTTATATGTTATTTTTACCTATTTATCACAGATTTACACTTGAAAACTTTTCTATTGATGTTGTGCAAGTTGCACGGGTTGAATACGAACAATTTAGAGTGAGAAAATCCAGCAAAAAAGTGATATCAAGCAACTTGACCATGCTTGTAAGTGGCATGACAATGCCACCAATCAAAGACCTTAAGTGTGACAACGCTATAACCAACGTGACCACGCCAACCCACGCAAAGTTGAGACGTGACCACACTGCCCTCTTCAGCCATATGGTGTGATCGCGCCGATGAGTGGGAAAACACTTTAGGAAGGAAATTTGATTGCACAAGCCATGATTCTTTACTATAAAAGTATTTTTTAGGGCTTCATAGAAAAAGTTCTACATTAGGGAGTCATTGAAGACTGTTGGAAGCAAGATTTGAAGAGAATTTGTGAGTTTTCCTCAAGGTCTTCTTCCTCCTATGGTAGAAACCTTATGGGGTGAGGTTTCATTTGTTATTGTGAGTTGTGTAAGACTTGTATGAGAGGAAGAATTGCTGCAACTGTGGAGAAAACAAGTTATTGTGAGTTTTAAATTTTTTTTGTTTCTTGCAATGAATTCTTACATAGTTTTTCTTGTTATAATTTTCTCGATAATGCGTGGTTAAATTCATTATTCGTGTCTTTGTGATATAGGGGTGGTAGATTGAATCGTGATTTTTCCATAATGTATTTCTGTTAACGTTTTATTGTGCTTTCATGTCTTATGTTGTTGGTTAACCAATAAACTTAACTTACTCCGAAAATGGCCAACTAGGATGTTAAAATGTTTCATGAAGCTACCACCTCTAGCCGTTGCGTGGTACAAACGATGAGTTAACCACAAATTTCGAGAGGATAAATATATTTCAGTAGAATTCTGCAATTATCCCAGAGGATACAAAATAGTTATGCGAAATGTCATGGGGATTGAAGATGTCTCAACTTCATGGATTTTATGCTTCTTTTGACCTATAAATAAGCATATGGAGTTTATATCACCAATCGACAACAATCACATGGAAAAATATTTAGGAGAATCACGAACACTATGATCCCCGAATCACAAAGACACGAGCCTCATAAATCTTGAAAGAATTAGAAAAAATATTTTCGTTTTTTTTTTTTTTTTTGTCTTTCGATTACTTTGTCGTTTGCTAGAATCTTAGGACTTAAATCTCCTTTGTGATCACGTCGAGCTAGATTAATCAAATTAATAAACTAGAGATTTTTCTGTGAAAACAAACTGCTAACACATTCCTTATGGGATCGATACGCGTACCCTCAGACCACATACTACTTGACACGTGTACTTGCATTGTAGGGTCAACTTACTCAGTGAAAAGTTTTGGCACGTCAAATTTTTAGAGTTGTTATCGGGTACAGGTGTTGATAATTGTTTCTACTACTAGGAAAACTTTAGTTGAAAAAATTAGAATCTAAGTTTGGTATTTTTATTTTCTTATTTTTATTTTCTTATTTTTATTATGTGTTTTTATTTATATTAATACATCAATATTTTTGTTGTGTTTTTTCAAAGGAGTGAAAAAATTACAAGCTAAAAAAAATTTAAAAAAACCAAAAATATTTTGCTCATAATTTATTTTTTGCTTCTTTTGCTTTCTTTTGCATATTGTGTGTTATATTTGCACACGTTAGCTTGTTGACTGACTTATATTGCTTGCTACATAATTTTTATCTTTTTTAAGCGGAAAGGTAAGGCTGATCTCAAAAGAAATCACATATTGAGGAAATAGTGATTTAAATGGGGAACACTTTACAGAGTCAAGATGTAGCAATTAAAAGTTTGGAAAGTCAATTAAGACAGTTGGCAAACTCGATAAACAATAGACTTCCTGAAGCACTGCCCAGTAATACTGAGGTAAATCCAAAAGACCAAAATTTGGAGTAGCACGAGGTAGTTAAAGTGAGAGCTGGAGTAGAATTGGCGAACTCGATAAATAATAGATTTCCTCAAGCACTGCCCAGTAATACTGAGGTAAATCCAAAAGACCAAACATTGGAGTAGCGCAAGGTAGCTAAAGTGAGAGCTAGAGTAGAAAAGGAGGCTGGCTATTCAGATGATAGTAATCCTGTGGAGCCTAACCTAAAAAAATTCTCTTTTGTCATTTTGATTGACCCAACTGAGAGAATTCCGCCTCCATTCCCACAAAGACTGCAAAAGCCTAGTAAGGATCCTGATAGTTTCACCAGTCCATATGTCATAGGAACCGAATTTCAGGGAAAGATACTTTGTGAGCCAACGTCAATCTCATGTGTCTGAACATTTTCAAACATAGAAGAGAAATTGAGCATGCAAATTTGACACTTCAGTTAGTAGATCAATATATTGTTCATCCTCTAGGAATAGTTGAAAGTCTTTTTGTTACTGTGGATAGATTCACCTTTCTAGCTGATTTTATGATCTTGGATTTAAAAGCTGATAAAAAGATGCATGTGATTTTCGGAACACTATTCTTAGCCACTGAAAAAGCTATTATTAATGTTCGAAGAGGAAGATAATTTTACAAAAACATGATCAAGTAGTTACTTTTGATGTTTTAAAATCATCAGACTTTCTCCAAGCCTATAAGAAAGATCAAACTCAAAGAATTGAAACCATGGATCAAGTTAGTAAAAATCCAATCCGTTGAATCTGAAGACCTTCACTTGAAAGAGCAACTGTTAATTGATGAATTCCTGAAGAATTTAAATGGCGATAATATTACTCTTCCTGTCGAAGAAACCCAGCCATCAGCCTCAAACCAATCAGAAGAATATCTTAGTTTGCCACTTGGAATCACTAACGATTATGTGATTGAAAGTGAGAGATTACTGCAAAACCTCAATCGATGAATAGAACATGATAAGTATTTGTAGGTTGAAGCTGAGAGCATAACAATACACGAGGATGAAATAGAAAATCCAGGACAAATTGAATATGAGATAAGGCATCAAAGACAACTAAATTGGCAATTCGATACCCAGTTTAGGAAGATCTCTGAGACTTCTTCTAGATTAGGACGTTAAACCAAAAGCTATCTTGAAAGGCAAACCCCCCCAAGAGTCATCATATGTTTTGCTTTATTTGTCACACAATTTTTCTATTTCATATTTTCATTTCTAAAATTGTGTCATTACGAGTGTTTGTATGCGTGAGTTTATCATTATCGACGTTCGATACCTCTACAGAGTGACCATGCTAGGGTCTGGCGCCATACAGTTTTTGCACGAGATCTACACGAGAGATGGCGACATGAAACATTTTTTGTGTCTTACTCGGGTTCGACGTGACCACGCTAGGGTCTGGCGCGACCACGCCACTTTCGAGTGTGACCACGCCGCACCTGACCCATTTTGGGTAAGTCATGGGTTAGGGCAACGTGACCACGCCGCAGCCCGACATGATCACACCGCCGCACATTAAAGGCCTCGAAATACCCTTTTCATCAGCATTTCCTCACTTCACTTCACTTGAGCACCTCCTACACCGCCTCTCCTGCTCTTAAATCAATGGTTCGCTAGATCCTGCCCTCATTTGATAGATTGGGGTAGAAGATCTAGGATTTGGTGAGCTTTTGTATTAGCTTCTTTGCTTCTCCATTTTATTTCATCTGATTCTCACAAATCTCACTCACATTTCCATAGATATATGTCGACGCTGATTTTCCATTGTAGTGCTTTGATTTCCACTCTTGATATTTGATTTTTTGGCAAAAGAATTCAATTTTTGTGAGCCTATCATTCCCAATCCGAAATTTATTTTAAGTTGTGTCTTCCAGAACCAAGGGAAAAGAGGGATCGAGCTACGACCACACTAGATTTGTGAGTAACGTCGTTGCACAACAGTATGAAAACGTCCTAATCAGGAAGAAGCTGATTCAGTAGCGGGTATTTCATTTTCCGGAGGAGAGTATTTATGTCGAAATTAATTGGCGAGGTGGAGGAGTTTGTGCTATGTCAATGGCCCTGTCGTTGTCCCACTCGTCCGCGAATTCTACAATGATGCGAAAGAATCCGTGAACGGGCAGGCCTACGTGTAAGGGAAGCTTATTCCCTTCGACCCATCCACCATCAAAAACCTCTTCAGCCTCCCCAACATACCCCATAGTGATTTCAAGCAGTTCCTTTCTCCGAATTATCAGGCGACTATCTCCTTCCTTACTGACGGCACTGGTTAATGGAAGTGCACTGGTTAATGAAAGTTCGTGCTGGGGATGAGAGAGAGACCCTAGTGAATTTCCATTTTACTTATCTGAACCACATCTCTCGAACCTGGCACTACTTCATTGTCGCCCTTCCTCTCCCTACTGGTTGGTGAAAGAGGCTTAAATTACATCAATTTAATGATCTATAAGATTTTTCTAAAGATAAGAACGAGGGAGAGGGAGAATTACGGAAATATCAAATTATTAACAAATAAAGATAACAATTGATCTCATTGACATTTAAACATATTTATTTAGTTGGGATAAACAAATGGAAGATTTAAAAACATACAAAAGTACTTATCATCTTCATGATATTTAACTGAGTTATGTGATTACTTAGGGCAAGTAATATGATAGGTTTGGAAATATTGACATGAGTTAATTTTACATGATTTTACCAACATTTATTCCTGTACTTTACATCTTATTTTACCTAATTATCACATATTTACACTTGGAAGAGCTTTTCTAATGATATTCTGCAGGCTGCAGAGGTAGAATACGAATAATATGGAATGAGAAAGTCAAGCGAAAAAGTGAACGGAAGCGGCATAACCACGCCACCTGACGAAGACCTACAACGTGACTCTGAAACAAACGTTGTGACCTCGCAAAACCTAGAAGCGCAATCGAGCGTAACCAAAATTAGGTTTGGGCGTGACCACGCAGACAATCAGAAAAACACTTTTAGGAAGAAAATTTGATTGCCCAAGCCATGATTCTTCATATAAGAGTGATTTTTAGGGCTTCATAGAAAAGTTCTACATTAACGAGTCATTGGAGGCTATTGGAGGCAAGATTTAGAGAGAATTTGTGAGCTTTTCTCAATGTATTATTTCTCCTTTGGTGGAAACCTTGTGGTGTGTGTCTTCATTTGTTTTTGTGAGTTGTGAGAGACTTATCACGGCAAAATTACTGCAACTGTGGAAAAAACAAGTTATGGTAAGTTTACATACTTTTGTTTCTTTCAATGAATTCCTGCATAGTTTTCCTTGCTATGATTTTCTCGACAATGCGTGGCTAAATTCATTTTCCGTATCTCTGTGATGTAGGGGAAGTTAATTTAATCATAATTTTTCCGTAATATTTTTTCGTTAGCATTTTCTTGTGCTTTCATGGCTTATGCTTGTTCATTAACCTATGAATTTAATTTACTACTCTAGCAAACTAAGATGTTAAAATATTTCATGAAACTACGACATCTAACTATTGTGTTGTGGAAATGAATGATTAACAACAAAATTCCGAAAGAATAAACATATTTCAGTGGAATTCTGCAATCATCTCAGGGGATCTGAACAGTTATGTGGAATGTCATGGCGATTGAGGAAGCCTCAATTTCATGTATTATACGCTTTTTTGACTTAGACATAGGCATAAGAAGTACTATATCTCTTGTTTATAACAATCACATAAGAAAACAATTAAGAGAATCACGTTCGTTACGATCGCCGAATCACAGAGGCACAAACCTCATAAATCTAGAAGGAACTCTTAAAAAACTTTCTATTATTTATGTTTTATGTTGTCTGTCAGTTATTATGTTTTTTGCTAGAATCCTAAGACTTAAACCTACTTTATGATCATGTCGATTTAGGTTATTATTAGACTAGATCTTTTTCCATAGAAACAATTTGCTAACACTTTCCTCGTGGAGGCGATATGCGAACTCCTAATCTGCATACTACTAGACACGTGCACTTGCGTTGTACCACCGTCTTGCTCCGCAGTAAGTTTTGGCGCATCACGGTCACAGGATAGATGTTGGAGAAGTTGTGGTGGTCTGGACAGCAACTGGAAGAAGTTTCAGTGGAATGGATAGCAGCTGGAAGAGCTTACGATGCACTCGACAGCAATCAGAAGAGCTTGCGATGCACTCGACAGCAATCAGAAGAGCTTGCGATGCACTGGATAGCAGCTGGAAAAGCTTACGATAGATTGGATAGCAACGTAAAGGGATGGAATGACTAAAGATAATCACCGCCTCGGATGATTTACAGTCGGAGCACCATCTCGTCGTCGAATATGCCCCGGAGAGGAGAACGCCTAAGGAGCAGCAAACTGGAATTAGAAAACAATCATAAACCCTCACTAGGCAAGCAAAGTAACATATTTATAATAGGTGGAAGTAGATAAAAACAGCAGGTATATAAATGAAAAGGGATGGAACAGGAAGGCACTAGAAAAGGCAAGAATTAGAATAGGAAAGGGATAGAAAAAAAGGCAAGACTTTGAATAGGAAGGCAATTCCTCCTATGGAAAGAATATAATAGAAAAGAAAAAGTGGAGCGCACTAACACACCCCCCCCCCACCAAGTTGGCATCCTATGTCTGGCTGGTTCAGCCGGCCATCAAGCCAAGGCTGGTCCGTCATTCAGCCGGCCCCAAAAAGCCTCGCGCCAATCTCTCGGGATTGGGGGAGCTTCGACTTCATTCGGCGAAGCTTTTGGCTCCTTGTATGCAATCTTAGTAACACCTATATCCCACTAGCAACTACACGGTCCGTAAGGCACCTGAGAATCTTTGCAACTTACGAGCAAACATCCACATCGGTCCAATCTTCTGGGAGTCTAGTACTGAACTGAATTGAGTCTGCATGTCTCGCCTCTGTTGTTGAATACTCCCAAAGTAATCCATGGTCGGCTTAACGAGATCTAAAATGGGATTAACTTAAACCACCTCGCACGGCGATGGCGCTGGTGGTAAGATATCGACCATGATATCTTGAAATGCCCTCTAACGTGTTTGTCCTGTGTCTAGATCTAGTGTCTCAGTTGTATCATCCACTGTTGTTACCAAAATTAGTCCACCGATGTTGCTCTGCGTCTGTGATGTCATGCACTACCGAAGGGAAGACTATGTGCTTCCCATCATTGGTGAAGGAATATGTGTTTCTAAATCTGTCATGCTGAGTCTGGTCAAATTCCCACGGTCTCCCTACCAAAAGGTGGCAGGCATCCATGGAGACCATGTCGCACCACACCTGATCTTGCAACTGGCTCTCGATCAAAAACTTCACTAAGCACCTCTGGTCAATGTTGATCCTGTTTTCCTTCTTTAGCCACATTAGAGAATATGGTTGGGAGTGTCTCTGAGTCATAAAACTCAACTTCTCTAGCATCTATGTAAACGCCATGTTCTTATTGTTCCCTACATCAATTATGAGGTTGCATACCTTCTCGTTCATTGTACAATGAGTGTATAATATATTATGACGAAGCCACTGCGAATTCTTCGTATGCTCGATCTGTAGTACTCGTTGAACCATGACCATCTCGTCCTTATCAAGTAGAAGATAATACATCTCACCCAACTCCTCAGTTATCTCCTCATCGTTAACCTCCTCCACAGTTCCCTGCTCAAAAGACAACTCGGCTCATTGGGCCGCTAGAGGCGATGTATCTAAAATCGTGTTATCTCAAGCATTTTCTGGCGAGGATTGTAGTAGGTGTGCTACTCTTCTCAAACTTCTTCTCACTTGAGGTGGCCCTATCATTATATGAACAAGTTTTCTCAACCGTCTAATGCATGCTCCTGCAGATGCCTCCAATTATGGGTGGTTACCTAACTAGTAGTGGTTGCTTGTTCTGTTTTTGTTGTCTTTCTACTTTCAATGCTAAGGTCCGAATATCCCCAACTGACTAATAAGACTGTAGCTGCACCACATAACTAATAATAGGTTTTAGGCCCCCAGTTAACGGGCTATGGAGTGTTCCTCTAGCTCGACTAAATAACACTTCATTTGCAACTAGTCAAACAACATCCCACTAGTATGCATCTCTGTTGTAGGCACTGGAATCTCAGAAATATATCCTAGCAATATTGGGGTGGGAGGTATTTCTTCTGTATCGCTTTCTTCATCTTCTCTCACTTAGAAATCTTAACACTGTCTTCTCTTTTCCTCTATCTCTGTAAGTTGTCCCACCACAAAGAGGCGCTCTTTCTCCATTTGATAGATTCAAGCTTCATTCTTTTATCTTTTGACACCTCTTTGCATTTAAATATCTTCTCAACTGACTGTAGTCAATCGATAAAATCATATGGATCCATACCTACATCGAACTCTGGTATATCCACCTTTATTCAGATGTTTATGTATCCCCCAATGGATGTCTGCTCTCCAGATCTCCTCTAACACAGAATTCCGAAATGACGTGGTATTTCTTCTTTATTGTTGAAATTCTCGTTCATTATGCCTCTTCGACTTTCCCTGTCACCATCGAAAGTAAGCCCTCTGGATTTCATCCACAATATCTGCAAGCATCTGCTGAAGTCGACGGATCTCTTACTATGTTTCTTGAATAGACTCGGGCATGTATTACCTTGGTAACATGGCTACGATTCAAATTTGGGAGGTGAAAGAGGGTGTAAATTGATTTGAGGTTGCTAATTTTGAAAATCAAAGGGAAAATTAAGTTCGATCAAAATTTGGTGAGGTTTGGAAATAAGAGATCAAATTTTTCGTGGAGTTGTTAAGGTGGATGCTAGGAAACCCTAAAATATAACTCGGATTAGCTAGCTCTAATAATAATAAATGATACTGGAGTTAACTCAAATCATGAATGAACGACAAATATTATTATTGAATTCAAAGTTACAACTGCGACTATTCAACATAAAACAACACAAATATGCAAATGGCAAGTGACAACAGCTTGTCAAAATTAAAGGAAACAGTACAAAAAACAAACGCCCTCTAAGGGAAAGAGGCCAATCCAGAAGGGCAAGAAGGGAGTTACTGCAGTCCTGAAAGGTGGCTCGCAGAAGGTGGTTGCGGCGGTGCTGGAGGTAGCGGAGAAGTGGGTGGTCAACGGTCTGTCTGACAGATGCAGGAAGGAGGGAAACCTACAGAAAGGAAGCTTGAAGAGGGCTCGCCTGCAGAAAGGTGCAGGAGGCCTTCAGGTGTCACAGGACGCGTAGTGGAGAAGTTGCGGTGGTCTGGATAGCAACTAGAAGAGGATTTGTTGGAATGAACAGCTGCCAGAAGGGCTTGCGGTGGATTGGACAATAGCAGGAAGGGTTTGCGATGGAATGGACAACAGTCAAAAGGGCTTGTGGTGGACTGGACACAAATTGATAGAGTTTGTGATGGGATGGACAGCAGTCGGAAGAGCTTGCAATGAACTAGATAGCTCAGAAAGGGATGAAACGAGTGAAGATAATCACCAGCTCGAACAAGTTACAGTCAAGGTACCTTCTCGTTGACGGATATAGACCTTGGAGTAGAGAAATGCCTTAGGGGCAGCAAACTTAAATCAGAAAATAATCAGGAAACACCTCTAGGCAAGCAAAGTAACCTATATATAATAGTTGGAAGTTGATAAAAATAGCATGTAATATAAAAGGAAAGGGTTGGGATACTATGGCACTAGAAAAGGAAAGGAAACGAGCGATGATAATCACCAACTCGAACAAGTTAAGGTCAAAGTACCTTCTCGTTATTGGATACAGACCTTGGAGTAGAGAAACGCCATCGGGTCAGCAAACTAAAATCAGAAAATAATCAGGAACCCCCTCTAGGCAAGCAAAGTAACCTACACATAATAGTTGGAAGTTTATGAAAATAGCATGTAATATAAAAGGAAAGGGTTGGAATACTATGGCACTAGAAAAGGAAAGGAATTAGAATAGAAAAGGGATAGAAAAAGACAAAAATAGAATAGAAAAGGGACTCCCCCCAATGGAAGAAATATAATAGGAAAGAAAAGGAGAGAATGGGTGGTTCAGTCGACTATCAGCTTGTCACGACCCAGCCCATAGCTTGGAGTTAATCAAGATGGAAAAGTATGGTCAGGTGATGGAAATCAATTCACTGCAAATTAATTATATCACTAACAATTTAATATTCAAATAATACATGAACGAGCCAAAAAAGTAAGCAATTAAATTAATATGTTGAAATTTGTATATTCCTGTTTATTGTTCTCGTATTCTATATATATTTGCTCATCTTCTATTCATCATGTTTCAATATTTAAAACTTAAAAAAAATATTAAAGCAATATAATCAGTTATCTAAAGACAAATCAGGAGTAAATACCCTTCTAAACTACAGTAATATAAAAAAAATAATTCAATATGCATTCATATCTCTGTAAGAAAACTAATAATAAGTTAATCATTCCTATTTTTATAAGAAATATGAGAAAATTTTAATGCAAATATCAATTACATTTTCTAAATGAAAATACTCTAAATTTCTATATGCATTTACCTTTACTATAATCTTTACTTTTACTTTATGCTTTTTACATACACATTTATCCGCTTTGAGGATAATCATCAACAAACTTAACACACCATTAGCCGATATTACCCTATCGGCGCAATGATTAGTGATTGACATATCACAATTATCTTGGGTGGAAAGACACTTACCTGCCCCTGACCAATATTATCTCGTCGGTACAATAGTTAGCAATGTAAATATCACAATTAACTAGTGAAGTAACTCTCTTCTACTCACTCATGGTCAATAGTATATCGTCAACACAGCGGTTAGTGAATAATCACAATTATTTAGGATGGTAAAAAACTCTATGTGCATGGGTACACAGATGTCCATTGTCTGTAACATTAGGAGGTGAAATTCTCCTCTGAACATGCACATACAAACATTTATGTATATTATATTTTCATTTCATCCTTTAAAGCATACATTAATTTCATGTGAGAACTTTATTTATTTAGTAGAAAATCATGCAGCTCTACTAAAATCTAAAGTCATTCGATAATCTAAATATGCATATTTACTCTAATTCGAACGTCAAATAAAGATCAAATCATAATCTAACATATATATCTAATCATACAATAAACTAACATAAACATTTTTATTACAATATATCATGTAGTAATCTGATATCTTCATAAACTAAACCATTATACAACTATTAAGATAACAACATTTAACATGCATATATTATGACTGGCCATATGAAGAATTATTTCACTATGCAACTATTTAACATACATAATATCATATCTGACAATATGAATAATCTACTATAATCTAAATCTCATTAAAATAAATCATAGATGAAGTCAAACATACATAAAAAAATGATGAAATCCGAATTAATCTTGCTTGCCTTGTTGACTTCCTATCTTAAATCTTATAAGTTCAAATGCTCTTCGAGCTAAATTGCTTTCTCCTAATAATTCGACTTGATTCAGCCTTAATCTTTCTCCCTATAATTTTTAATTAACATATTATTAATATGTTAATACACAAACATTTATTTTTAAATTTATTAATTAAAATAAATAAACTTTAAAATTTACATACATATTTCGTTCTAATTAACTTATATTAAAAATTCAATTCTTACCTTAATAGACTCTCGACTGCCCTAACTCGTTCACAGGCTCCCTCTTTCCTGCACGTTCAAGCACAATGGCTTCATTTCACCCCTCTTCTGCGGGCACACAAAGTCTCCTCCACTTGACAGTCGCACCCCTCTTCTCATTCTTTCTTCGGTCATGTCACGACCAAATGCCGCAATTCCTCTTTCACGCACGACGGAAGGCTGAATGCTTCTCTTTCGCACGGTAGCACACGAAGCCTTCTTCTGTTGTCGAGCGCTCGGCTACCTCACACGTATGCACATAGAGTCGCTCGACTCACTCCTTCACACACGCCGACACAATACAACACCGACTTCGATGATGTTGTCAGATGCAAGACTCCTCGACAAATCCGCAAACCGGAGTAGGAAACAACCCCTCGTTTTCCTCCTTCCAGCACTTTGTTTTCTCTGTCGATCACCCAATTTCTACTCTCAACCTTATGTTTTCATCGGATCGAAAGGGTCATGCGAATATTAAGGTGTATCTGAAAAGATGCTTATTCGTTATGTCCATTCAATTTGAATTATTATTATTATTATTATTATTATTATTATTTCAATTATTACAATCTTCCCTCCTTATAAAATTTCATCCTTGAAATTTTTGAACTTCACACCAGATAATCGTTATGCAGGTTAAGCATGATCTATCGAAAATATTCAGTAAAGCCTAATTCTTTTGGAGTGATAACAAAAGCCAATTTGATAAGTCTAATTATCTAAGATAAGATAATTCAGCTGAACGATCTCCAAACATCTAAATCATAATAACATAATTAACATAATCCTCAATTTCTAAAATTAAAGTACGTAAAAATAACATAACTAACATAATTCTCAATTTCTAAAATTAAAGTACGTAAAAATACGCAATAGTAGATAACAAACATGAAAGATAACATAACATTCAACTAACAATCACTCTATCAAACGAAAGTAGGTTCTTCAGGTTCCTGATGAGTTAAGGAAAAGACTCTAGGTCGAATGTTCTACATTGGTTGCTCCTCACGAGTCACAATATCGGTTTCTGCCATGTTCTGTTGACCACTTCTAGAAGTAGTCTCCTCCTAAAAATTTCTTTGAGTGTAATCATTTCCGAATTTAGCATCTTATGTGGACCTTTAAGCAGAATTAGGGCAATTTCTCTCCTGATGTGCAAGTTGTCTACAAATATAACACACCTTCAAATGAAATAGACATTCACCACGATGATGCTTCCCACACTTAATACAAGGCTCTATACTTTTGTTGTCAGTCTGACTAATAATTTCATCAGCATAGGACTTTATCTTCTTTCTGTTGGACTCTCGAGAATAAACTGTTGGTGACACTTATTCTAAGCTCATCCACTTGTGCATATCCTTACGCTTTTGAGTCAACTGAAAATCAATCTCTACCCGCCTTGCCCTCTCAACTAGCATTGAATAGTCTTCGATCCCAAGTGGTACTCGTTGCTGCCTGCTTAAATCTTTCAATCCGGAAAAATATTTATGGCAATTCTCCCCTGTACTAGGAAAAAGTTGTGGTGCATACCTCGACAACATAGTAAACTTCACTTCGTACTGCCTAACTAATTGATCTCCCTGTATCAGCCTAATAAATTTATCCTGCATATATCTTCTGACTAACAGTGGTACAAATTAATCTCTGAAGGTTGCCACGAACTACTTCCGTTGCACCAAGTGGTTGGTTCTACCTCCAAACTTCTCCCGCATCTTTCCTTACCACTGCCTCTCAGCTTCTCCATCAAAGGCAAAGGTGGCAAGTGTAACCTTCTCAGTAGTGGACATGACAGCCCATCAATGATCTTCTCTACCCTCAACAACCAGTTTTCAGCTTCCACTTGCCCTCCTGCTCCAGAAAAATAAAGGTGGTCTCATGTCCTAAAAAAGCTTCGAATACTTACCCATCAGTGGTCCTCCACAGGCTCGAGGCTGAGAGTTCCTAATCATCTGCGTCACTGCAGTCATCAACTCAGCAAAAACATCAGCATTGACCATAATATTCTGGGGTACATCAGATTCAACATCATCATCATCCCTAACCACTACCTCCTGATCATCCATAACTCTGAAGTAATAACAAAGTAAATTAATTAATTTGAAATCTAAATTTAATATCTATTATTTACAATTTAATTCAATGATAATAATGACTCTTTCATTAAGATACATATTATTTAATTTGAATCTCTGCTCTGATACCACTTTTATCATGACTCGACTCAGGGCATGGAATTAACCAAGACGGGAACGGACGGTTAGACGGTAGAAATCAATTCACTGTTATTATAATTATATAACTAACAATTTAATATTCAAATAATATATGAAAGAGACACAAGAAAGTAATTAAAATTAATAAGTAAAAATTTGTATTTTTCCGTTTGTTCTTCTCGCCTTCTATACACATTTGCTCCTCTACTATTTATTTTGTTCAACTGCTTAAAACTTGAAGAAATATTAAAACAACATAATGAGTTATATAAAGATAATTCAGGAATAATCACACTTCTAAACTACAATATCTAAGAAAAAGAATTCAATATGCATGCTAGTCTTTATATCTTTGTAAGAAATCTTATAATATGTTAATCTTTTATAATTTTATAAAAGATCAGAGAATATGTTAATGCATGTTTCAATGACCATTACTAAATAAAAATATTCTAAATTTCTATATACATTTACTTTTACTGTAATCGTAATTTTTCTTTTACTTTATACTCTTTACATACACATCTGTCCGCATCAAAGATCACCATTAACAAAGCAAACACACCCTTGGCTGATATTACATCGTCAGTTACCGTCGGCATGGCGGTTAGCGATCTACACACCCCAATTATCTAGGATGGAAATGCTCTTACCTTCTCTTAACCGATATTATCCCGTCAGCACGGCGATTAAAAATGTTAAAATCACCATTGTCTAGGGAGGAAAGCTTTGGTCTACTCTCTTCTAACTAGTGTTATCTCGTTAGCACAGTGGGCAGTGAACTAAATATCATAATTATCTGGGGCAGTAGAACAACCCTATACGTGCGGGTACACTACATTCCCTATTTATACCATTAGAGAGTGAACTTCTCTACACATGCACATACAAGCATTCATGTGTACCATATTTTCATTTCATCCTTCAAACCATACATTACTTTCATGTGAAACATTTATTTATTTACTAGAAAATCATGCAGCTCTGCTATAAACTAAAGTCATATGATAATCTAAAAGATGTGCATTTACTCTAGTTCTAAAGGTAAATAAAGATCAAATCATAATCTGACATATATATCTAGTCATACAACGAGCTAACATATACATCTTTATTAGAATATATAAATCATGTAGTAATCCGATATATTTATAAACTAAACGATTATACAACTATTACGACAACAACATTTAACATGCATACATCATGTATGACCATATGAAGAATTATAGGTGATTTAATTTCATTATGCAACTATTTTAACATGCACAATGTCCTATCTGACAATATAAAGAATCTACTATAATCAAAATTTCACTGAAATAGATCATAGATGAAGTCAAACATACATAAAAGAAATGATAAAAATTACTAAAATTCCAAAATAAAATTACTCACATTAACCTTACTTGCTTGTCTCGTTGATTTCCTATCTTAGACCTTATAAGTTCAAATGTTCTTCAAGCTTAATTGCTTTCTTCTAACAATTCGACTTGATTCAGCTCAATCTTTATATGTATTATTTTTAACATACTATTAATATCTTAACACACAAACATTTATTTTTAAATTCATTAATTAAATAAGTAAACTTGAAATATTAATATTGAATATATATATATATATATATATATATATATTCGTATAAAATTTATTAATTAACTTATATTAAAAATCCAATCCTTACCGTAATATAAAATTTATTAATTAACTTATATTAAAAATCCAATTCTTACCTTAATAGACTCTATGCTGCCCTATCTCATGCGCAGGCTCCTTCCTTCCCGCACGCACAAGCCCAATGGCTTTGGTCCTTCCCTCTTTTGTGAGCACACAAAGTCTGCTCCTTCACTCGACCGAGTCGCCCCCCTCCTCTCGTTCCTTCTTCGCTCACAACACGACCCAATGCCGCAATTTCTCCTTCACGAACGACGCAAGGATGATTTCTCATTCTCTTCGCACGATAGTAGTGCATGAAGCCTTCTTCTGTTGTCGAGCGCTCGGCTACCTCACTCATACGCACACGGAGACGTTCCACTCACTCTCCTTCACGCATGTCGACACAATACAACACCGACTTTGATGATGGCATCAGATGCAAGACTCCTCGACAAGACCGCAAGTCAGGGTAGGAAACAACCCCTCCACTTTTCCTCCTTTACGCCCTTGTTCACTCTGTCGATCTCCCAATTTTTGCTCTCACTCTTAAGTATTCATTGGATCGAAAGGTTCATGTGACTCTTAAGGTGTATCTGAAAAGATGTTTATTCGTTATGTCCATTTGATTTGAATTATTATTATTTCAGTTATTACACAGGCCAGGGTTGGTCGGTTGTTCGGCTGTTCGGCTAGCCCCAACAAGCCCTGCATCAAAATCAATCCCAATTTATATAGCCTCGTTATGAAATATTTTTTCTACTTATATTTCATAATATGTTAACAGTATAAAACACAACAAGATGTAGAAGAAGACAATGGAACAACAATTAGTGCTGTTTACAGTGTATTCATAACATGATTTCTTTATGAAGTGGTATCAAGATTGATAGAAACACAAAAAGCTTGGACAAAGTATCCAAACAGAATCTTCCACTCAAATTCGCCTCTAGTTAGTAAGAGGTGCCAACTATAGCATACCGCATCTCAAATGCATCAATATTTCTTAAGAAAATGCTTGACTAATCCCCAAAAAGAGATCGTGATGCAAGTAACTTCGCAGGCTATCCTATGATTTGTATTATCAAAATATCAGCTATTTTGACGGAGAAATGTATAATGAGATCTTCCACAACCAGAAAACCATAACAAAATGTAGTTGCATTGCAATGCATCAACAAGGCAAGACAATAAGTTCAGCAATCCAACCACAAGAATACACAAGATTTAACATATTATGGAAAAGATTAGCAACCTATCAGCATATTATAAAACTCACCCCAAATTGTATAAGACATTTGGTACAATATCAATGCCAGTTCTAGGATCCACCATGGGAAGAAAGCATTCTTCCATTAAACTCAATGCTATTGCTAACTTTGAGTGGCATTCTGCCATTAATGCAATTTTCAATGGAGAATAAACATTTTGATCATCATGATTGCATCGCAAAATAGTCCATGAAAAGCCATCCTCAATAAGGTTCGGCATCCCAACGCTAGATCGCAAGCCCCAAAAAACCTGTGAACACCAGTCAATATGATGCTTTGAAGGAAAATAAATCTAAGAAAAAGGTTCCTCATCAATAAATAAAAGAGCAACTATGTACCAGCCTTCAGATAAGAAAGGTGAATAAGCATCTGTCACTTCCTCAAGTTTTCTTAAAATCTCTTTCTGTAAACTCAGATTTCTAGAAAAGGATAAATCTCTCAAGTAATATTTAAAGAAGCATTACTGAATACTTAATATGCAATTAATGAGTCATGCGAAATGACCCTTCACTTGATAGTTGGCATTAAACATTTCTTCATAAAATCAGATAGATGGTACATAATTAAAAAAGAAAATACAAATCAAATTTCAGATAGGTATATTATTATGTTTGTTGAAGATCCTAGAGGACCAAAAGACCAATTATGTACTAATATCTGGTTTGCATGTCTGGAGGTTGTCGCCGCGTAATGAATCAAGCTTTTGGATCAAAATGTATGATATCTTAGAAGGTCAATATCCCATCATAGAGTCAATGTTTCATCCTCTCAATAAGAACGTAGAAGAGCCAATAATTCAATGAGTTGACCCAATTTATCACTCTATGGCCTTCATATTTACAGATGGTTAAGCAACTTCAATAGCATATTACTGGCATGGGGCCATTATGCAAAAAAACTGAACTTTAATTTCCACCATTGGACCACAATAATGAAATATTTTAATTGGTCAATTTAGAATGGAGGGTTGGGTCTTGTGAATTAATGTAAACATGAAGAGGTGTCTAAAATCTAATTGAGCATTTCAGTCGAACATTTACTCGTAAGATGGTTGATAAACTAGAAGTTCAATTTCACCTACTGGTATAAGTATTTGGTTTGGGCTCGTGGCAGACCTTACAAAAGCAATGGCCATAACTTTGACTCTCCAGGCACTAGTCTACCAGCATAAATTTCCGACATAAACAGTTGGTGATTTTATTAAATTCAATCATTAAAATTATTACTATTTAGAAAGTTAATCAAAAGTGAGGTAACTCAGAGACATAGCTGGCTAATTCAACTTAAAAACCTGCCTAATTGACCATACATTCATCAATTTTAATGTTCAAAAAGCATAGAGAATGTATAAGCACAGCCGCATATGGCCATTGCAATATTAGAGTTAACATATTTCATACAACAATAACAACAACAACAACAACAAAGCCTTAATTCCACTAAGTGAGTAGGCTACATGAATCCATTTTCTTCATTGCGTCCTATTTAGGAAAATATCCAATATTAGCGTTAATATATTTCATATAAAATGAAAATATCCATCCGTCACATGCTTAATTAAGGAATTGAAACAGCCGAGTTTGATCTATTTTATGGCATCAATATGCTAAAAAGTTTCACTTCATTTGAGAAATCACATAACATGAATTTCATCAACCTTTGATCTACTTAGGTAGATCAACTGTAGCAGCAACTTTGTGTTAGACGCATGGCTAAATTACCAGGAAAGTTTTTGAAGCTAAACATTATGTTATATATACGATGTGGATCAAGATAAATGGTCAGAATGTCATTTGGATGCTGCCCAAGAAAATACACGGAATAGAGAATTCATGATTTCCATCTACAGAAATGATATTATTCTACCTCCACAAAAAGCACAAAAACTAAAAAACATAAAGAAACTAGAAAAGGTGCTAAATACACCAATGTCAGTGTGATGGGCATTTTAACTTCTCAAAAACAGGAAATTTATAGAAAAGATCAAGAAAAATGTGCCAAAGATTTGAGGGTTCGGTTTCTCATTTAGATGAGATATCTCAGAAGGCAGAACCCATAAACCTAGACTTGAATGTCAAAAGGATGTAATAAGATAATAAATACAAGCTTATTACCACTGAGGCCACCATGAAAACGCAATAAGATGGTCAAAAGAAGCCATTGATTGAAGAAAAAAGGTTTTACACAAGCAAAGCATTACAGAGCTTCATAGACACAATTGTGGATGATATTGTTAGCATGTGGAGAATAAATTATTCGGAAAGCCAACATAAAAGAAAATTGTAAATTTTGGAAAGCTTACATTAATTTTCTCTTCAAGTTCATTTATTATCTCTTTTTTTTTTTTTTCTGTTGCATTCCTCTAGAATGCCTAAAAGTGGGCACCATCATTTAGTAAACAAACTCATCAATTTTGTTCCAATAATAAGGTATCAGAGCAGGACAAACCTCCGGATTTATGGTGTTAGATGCTGCCCCACCCATACAGGGTCTACTCCTCCAAAACATCCTTCATACAAAGCCACAATTGTTCAGCACCATCCCCAATCCACACAATATATTTGAGTTACAAGAAACATAACTTAAGCACATGCAGCTCACGTGTGTTTGTGCCTACACAGTACATAGTTTTACCATCGCACAACCAAATCTTACCCCAATCGCACTTATCCATCTCTAGTGAATCACTAGCTCACTTGCATTGTTTCAAGCTGCTTGAGTTCATGGTGTTTGCAGTCACAGATCTGTCCTGCAATCCCAATATGCTCTGTGCCCACTGATCACAAGTTTATTGCAAGCTGTATGTCTTTTACAAATCTTTTTGTAGGTCTAAGAAGATCTAAATGATGACATAGCCAAAGTAGCCAAAGTTGACAAGTGCCCAGATCCATTGCAAGCAAAAACAAATTGATAGCCTAATTTATGTGCTTAAAACTTTGTTCACAGAATTGTGAAACCTATCTTATTCAAGACCTCCATGCATTGCTCTCATCACAAATACACGAGCTTTCTACCTTACAATGGTCACATCAGCATTTTGCTTGCATCTAGTGCTTGCATGCCCATTTGCCTACTCACACAGATCTATATGCTATCACAACCAGCACACAAATATGCATGCCCACTCACTACTGTAGTTCGAATCTGATTTTTCTGACAATATTATAATTCTTTGACCATTTTGTTCATTTCCGAAGTGTCATGGGTTTTCCTTCTCTTAATGATGACCTTATTTATCATTTATATCACAATACAATTTAATTGTCATCAAATTTGATCAAGTTCCTTTTATTAATTTATTTTTAATATCCAAGCATAAACAACATCATCTTAATACTCCTCCACATGGCAATGGTACCACAAAAATTTTCAAAATAGCATGCTTCCCATAATGATGTTCTTACTTCAACATCAATAATCCTAAATTGTTCATTACATCTACCATCAATTTCAGAATACCGCCAAGGATATGTGGAACTTTTTTAGTTCCAACTATCTTCAAGATAATGATACTGCCTAGATCTATAATCTCAATTCCAAAATGTTTCTCTCCAGCGGAACAACCTACCGCTCTAAGAGTACTGTGGCACATTTAAAGGAGAAGGGGATAAATTACTCCAATATTGTCACTTTGCAATTGATCTTGTTATCTGACAAGAACAAATTAAAAAGTTCAGTAGCAAAATGTAATACTCAAATATGAATTTAAAAAAAAAATAAAGCAGCATTTATTCTGAAATATACCAATTTTGTGCATCCCCTGAAGGTCATCCAAACTGTTTTGATAAAATTTCATAATTCATTTAGATCAAATTGATATATAGAAATATATTTATAGTTAATATGATAGATTTCATAAAATTATTTTCTAAACTAATTAAATTTATATTTAATAATACTATTCACCGTTTAAGTGTCACTGTTCACGCTAATTATTCCTACAAAAATTCCTCTAAGAAGGCCATGAAACGGTGGAATAGTTTTAAAAGCTAAGATTAATTGATTTTCAGACAGACATATATAAATTAAATACGAGTATTTATCTCTACACCCATCTAAATATAAACATATATAAATATATTAAATTTTTTCACCCACCAACCCCAATCCCCCCCCCCCTAAATTCATCCAACTTTTCTTTCTAAAACTTGTAGCCCACAATATGCGTTCTAATTGCAGTTCATAGAAAAAAATTATAGGAGTAAGAGAATTCTCAAGTTTAAAAAGATTTATAATCACACACGTGTGCGTTAATTTCCTAAGCATTCCCAAATCCCTCCTTAATCTCTTAAGTTATCCCTCCCAAACTCTTACCCGAGACCTTCAACTCTCTGTTTCGCCACTCAGCCTTGCCCAAGCAGGCCACGGGAATGGAGGAAAATGAAAGAATGAAAGAAATATGGGCTGCTTATATGTGTGTGTGTGCGTGCGCCCGCGCGTGCACGCGCCGCAAGCCGTGGCCTGTTGGTTGGCTGGGTTCTCTGTAAGTCCCCTCAGGTCACGGGTTCGATCCCCGGTAGCGCGGGGTTCTCGAATATATAGACACATGGCATCACGCCTCCATCATAGGACTGTAGCATATAAGGAAATGGTATGTGCGCCTCTGTCAAATACCGATTCTTTGAATTAATATAAAAGATGGTTAATGGGCGGAACCGCCAACCAACTCTAGCTCGCAACCCGTCAGGTCTGGGTTGAACCCATGCGCCTAACCACTCGAGTACCACCCAATATAGCATAGTCGCCTGGGAGGGGGGGGGATTAGAACCCTAGACCAAAGAGGACTTATAACGGACAAAGCCGATGCTATACCAACTGATCTAGGAACACGGCGCTGGACTACTTTTTTTTGGAAAAAGTCCAAGAGCTAATATATTAAAGAGGAAAAGATACAGATAGATTGTATGAGTGGGTCTAAAAGAAGCCCAACCCACACATTACAACACACACAAAAAACCCAAAAAAGAAAAGATATATATAAGATCAAAAAACCAAAACCACCAACGTGCACAAAAAACTAGGGACGTCCCATTTTAGTCCTACCTCTGCCTCTAGTTCTCGGACGGGAGCCGGTTAACAAATTGGTGAGGTGCGTACCATTACCTGAAGTAACCAAAGTATCATCCATCAGATTCCCGAGCTCAAGTAGGTCTCCATTCTTCTTCTTCCTCCTAGACGTGTAAACTTGTCATTCCTAATCCGTGGATTGACTTATCAGTGGATTGATTTAAAGGTGGTCGGACAGGTGTAGGTTGTTGCACATGATGAATCTCATGTGTCTGAGTAACATTAATCTCTTACTCGACTTGAGGCGGTAGAGAAGCAGTAGAAATATTGTCACATGTAACATCAGTGATAGGCTTTAGGGCAACAGCTTAAGTATGGAGTTATTCATTTAAGACAACCAAGGTTTGAATAGGAGGATCATCAGAAATGTTCCCATCAGGAGAAGCATCAGACAAATGAGCAGAGGTATGTGCGGCATTGGAAAGAAGATCGGGTTGCACCTCCTCAGCAGTGATGGTAGGCGGCAAGACGTCCACCCCCAATTCAGTATGAATAGATTTCTGGGCAAGTTGTTGAACTTTAGCAATATCCGGTCTTAAGTGAGGATGCAAGCGATAGCAAGTAGTAGAGCTATGGTCAAATATACTACAATAAGAGCAAAAAGGAGGGTGTGAATCTATTTGCGGCGCTGGTATGCTTATATATATTAAAAGAAAGCCCAAGAGCTAATATAATAAAAATGAAAGGTACAGATAGGTTGGATGAGAGGGCCCAAATAATGACACCCTAACCACCCAGTATACGACACACACTAAGGTCCCAAAAAGAAAAGTAAATGTATACCCAAAAACCAATATTATAACGTAGATGTGTAAATTGTATGCCAAATTTCAGCTAAACACTCGTAGAATCATGTAGCTTGAGAAAGACCCAATTTAGCCTTACCTCCGTCTCTAGTTCTAGGAAGGGAGCCAGCTAACAAATTGTTAAGTTTGTTGTCATTACCTGAAATAACCAATGTACCATCTATTAAGTTCCTGAGTTCTAGTAGGCCTTCGTTCTTCTTCTTCTTCCTTGATGTGTAAACTTTTCATCCTCATCCGAAGACTGGCTCATCTGATCAGTGTGTTGGTCGAAAGATTGTCGGGCATGTATATGTTGTTCCAGTGACAAGTACGTGAGTCCCTTGTGTCTGACTAACAGTAACAATTTGCTCGATCAGATGAGGTAGTATAGCCACAGTAGAAAGATTGTTAACCGTTGCATCAATAATAGATTATAGGGTAGGTGAAGTATGAAATGTTTCCTTTGCACCCGAGGCTTTGTTGACCTCATTTTTATGAGGTCTTTTTCTACCTCTCCTTAGACCTAGGTTCTAGCCCTAGAATTTTCTGTTTGACTCTCTTAGAGGACTAGTGCTGAAACCCTCCCCTCATAGAAATTCAAGTCATTTCATGCTTCTCTTGCGATGTCTTGCATGCGTTATCTCAAGCCATCACCATTTGATCAAGTGTTTGTGTTTACGGAACATCGTCATTTGGTCGAGTGGTTAGAGACCACAATGTGGAGACCTGGAGAGAATTCCTAATAAGATCCAAAACCTTAGGACACCCTTTATGACCTTCGTACATTCGGGCACGTAAATCGATGAACTCGTTCGGACGACCCCGGATGACGAAACGAACTGCGCCATTGCATCCGGAGCGTCGACTTTGCCTAAGGAAGACATCCAATTTGATATGATTTCATGCACGAGTGAAAAGTACGCGAATCATAAAGTTCATAGTTTTAAATATTATAAAATTAATATAAAAAGGACATTTCATTCTCCCTTTAATCCCTAACTTAAGCCCTAACCCACGCACCGTCAGCTTACCCATGCCCGCGCGAGGCCCTCACCTCCCCCGCCTCTCTCGAGCAGGTCGCGCTCGAGCGTGCCCTAGTTGGCGCGCCCCTTTCCTCGCGCATCTCCTCGTGCGCGAGCCCTTGCGGGCGGCTCGCCTCCTCGATCCTTGTTCGACCGAGAAGCCTCCCAATCGCGGAGCTTCACCTGGCCGACGCTTCTCCTTCTCGAGGCCGCCTACTCTCTCCTGCAAAATGCTCCTACTCCCTCGCCATTTTGGAGGGACCTGAATACCGCAACTCTCGTCTCACCTCTGCACCACAACCGAAGCCCACCTGCTTGCCTTCTCCTTGCGCTGAAGAACCTGCTAGCTGCTCGCCTCCACTCTCCCAGCCGAACGCCTCATCCACCTTCGCCTCTTCCCAAACTCCCTCTCCTTCCTGCTCTTAGCCCCGACAAGCAAGCATTTGTATGAGAGCATTTGGAGGATGGCTGTTTTTGCTTCAGGTGGGACGTTTGGAGGTGGTTGAAACTTTGGCCTCTCTAGGCACTTGTGGTTTTATGGTTTTAGATTTTCAAGCTCCCTTTCTCTAAGCTAGCTCATTCTTTTGCAAGGTAACCTGCAAATCTCTGCTATTCTTTTTCTAAGCTTTTATTCCCTTAAAATTCATGTGGAAACGGTTCTAGAGCTCCTTATTCCATGCTGAATCAATGCAGAGCCTCTAATTTTGCTCCTTGTGCCAAATAATGTCGTATGAATTTTATGATTTGTTCTAGGCCGAGTGCCGACGTAGTCCAAATTTTGTGTACCTGCTACCTTATCTATGCATGGAAAAGTTAAATGGTGTTATTTTTGTTATGACTTGAATAATTGAGGTGGTATAAATGTGAAAAGAAAAATTTAGGTGTTAAATATGTAAATACTTGGGATTTGAGTGATATACATATAAATCTTCCTGATATTTAAACCCACGTTCCTCCCAAAACCTCTATAAAATTGTTTTGCATTTTGTGGCATATTTTCACAAGATTATCCGTTTGATAATGATGATTTAGTTCAAATGTGGATTGCATTAGGTTTCATTCAGGAATCTTCACTTGAGAAGAGACTTTTTGAAGATATTGAAGGGAGGTATTTTACTGTTTTGGTCAGAAAATCCTTTTTCCTTTTATTTATGAGTTTTAGGCAGAGAAAATATATTATAAGATGCATAATTTATTACATGATTTGGCAGTCTATTTCATTTGCGGTTCATAATTTTTAAGAATGTGGTTGGGGGATCTTGCTTTGATAATTTTTTTTTGCCTGGTGGTGTGAGTAATCTTTTAATTTGTGCCACTTGGGATTGCTCCCAAGATGCATTTTCTAGTGTTTCTGGAATTGGGAAATTAAGATCACTTCAAAAACTGAATGAGTTTAATGTTAAGAATGAGAATGATTATAGAATTGAGGAGCTGGAACACATGAGTGAGCTGCGCAAACTAAAAGTACATTTTTCTGGAAAATGTGAGGGATGCTAGGGAGGTTTGCACAGCAACATTGCTTGAGAAGAGAAAACTCAGATTTATTTTTGAATTGGGGCAAAGCTTTTGATGAATAGGAATCGTACAGGGGAGTTGAAAGCCTACACACCACACAAGTCTCATGAATTTGCATATCTAACACACAAACTTTTGTTTTCACATAGATACCACCCAAATCTTATGCTCTTATACATCTAATACCAAAGTTTGTTGTGGCATTTATAATACCTTGAAAATGGGAGAAGAGAAATCTGAAATTTTGCTTAATTTGGCTTGCTAAAATTGGGGACTTTGATATGCTTTGCTATGAAAAAATCTGAATGTTTTGTTGATTTCGTTTTTGAAGAATTTGAAATTATGCAAGCTGATTTTGTGCAAGTTGGAAATTCGTCTGGTTTTGCTTCATAAAAATCTGAAGTTATACGAGCCGGTTTTATGCAAATCTGAAATTTATATGGCTTGATTCTTTGCAAATTTGAAACTATATGATATGTTTGAAGCTCTTGTGTGTCGGCTTTGTGGAAACTCTTTTTTGGGGATTGTTTTGTCAATCATTTGGAAGGATTAAATGCTATATCTTTCTAGCTTATGTTGAGAGCTTTGCCTAGTGATTTCGAGTCGGTTTGTTAACTGATTTTGGAGGGTTTACACACTGTTTTGGGCTGAGTTTTCCAGCTGATTTTGGGACATTTAAAATTGATGTTTTAGGTTTACATGAAAGTTGTTTGGGACATTTTCAAGTGTTGTCTGAAGTGCTTTAAAATGCTGTTTGCGGGCCGATTTTGGAGCGATTTTGGCACAATTTTGGCACTATTTTGGCACTGCTTTGAGATGCTTTTGTTGATCGATTTGAGGCAATTTATGCACAATTTTATGATGCTTTTGTGGGCTAGTCTTAAGCATTTCTGAAGACATAAAAAAAATATCTTTTTGGGGTTGTTTTATACACCTTTTTCGATAGGTTTTGTGCGTCATTTAAGTACTAATTTACATGTTGATTTGGAATCTTTAAATTTTGTTATTTTAGGACGATTCACTTTCTTTTCCTTTTGCTTTGCTAATTTTGGAAGTGGATCGACCTTCTTCGTTCTTTTGTTTTCTTCTTTTTAACGGTTGAGTCAGAAATGGGAATTTCTGATTTGATTGGGAAGCATTTAGGAAACATTTGAGTAATTGGAAAAATCCTTAATCAAGTGTAGAATACCTTAAACCACTTCAAGCACAAGTCACAGTGTAGGTTTTCTTAGATTTTAGGTGCACACCCTAGGTAAGAGCCACTCTACATAGTACACAGTGCAGCCCTCCTAGATTTTAGGACCACACATTATGTGAGTCATCCTACCTAGTTCATAGTGCAGCCTTCCTAGAGCTTAAGACCACGCATTATGTGAGAGTCACTCTACCTAGTCCACAGTGTAGGTTTCCTAGAATTCAGGAGCACACTTTAGGTGAGGGTCCACCCACCTAGTTTACAGTATAGGTATCAGCACACCCAAAGTGAGAGTCTTCCCACCTAATTTGCAAATAGTGAAGCTAGGCACTCGATCCCAATTCACATATTAATTACGACACTTGACATAAGGATGCACCGAGAGGTAGTTCACGCGTCCCTGATTGAATCAATTGTAAAATTCCCGCCATGAGTTAACCTATAGGAATACCCAATATTCCGGGATTTGAGTTTGAACCTTATACTCAAATCCTCCTGGCAATTGGGGATATTCTCAATGTCACATATAAATCATATTCCTCGATCTTTTATATGTGACATTACATTTTTGTTTTATTCATTTGTCATGTTCCTACAATTCGTTTTTTAGTTTTTGTGGGTCATTTTAGTCTTCTGCGGGTTTTCTATATGTGGCTTCGTTATTTATCATTTTATACATAAAGATATACTTGTCCTGTTAGCTAAATTTCTTCACTATACCTGCTCTTTTTCCTGCAATACTGACATCATTTACAAGGATAATAGCACGTAACAAGGGGCCCATAGACCTGAAATCTACAGTACATTTGTAGTATTTTACTGCATTTGTCTCCTTTTATTCTACTTTACTACACTCACTGTTACTACTTTATTTTACTGTACAATCTTACATCATAGTCTGCTTATACATGTCGCTGCTTTCTGTTACTGTATATTTCACTGCTTTCTCTTTTATACTCTTTTTTTTTAATTCATTTTTCGCACTTTACACTGCTTTATTTATTACATTTCCTCATGGCATAATTAGCTTTTTGTATGCTTTAAATAACCACAAAACCCTTAAGATATAGTCTGGTTTAGGAAATGCACAGTAGCGAATCACAAACTTAAAAACATTACACATTCACATATAAAACACAAAACCTAAAACTACTACTACATGGAGTCTGAAGCAAGTTCTCGTGGGCAGCACATCGGCGATGCAGCGGACGAGGGATGACGATCTACAAGAAGCAGAGCGGGTCTACGACAACTAAATCTTTCTTTAGTTTAAATAATGACCCTAGAACTTCGAGGTAGTTTGCTTGGCACAATGTAAATCCTCGCCTTGTCATTTAGGCTTTTACACGATCCTGTTGCGCAATACAAGTCCTAACGCTTTTAAGATTCCAAGGTTATCGTACGGTACGGTGTAAACCCTCCTAGGCTATTTGCACGATCAGGTATCATACGAATGTAAGTCCTAATTTCTAAAATAAATTGCAGGATCAAACTTTAAATAAATTTTTTTTCAAAGACATAAAGCCAAATAATAGGATAGTTGGGAGGTCACCAGGGTTTTCCTCGGATCTGTGACTTCCCTTACTCTTCTCTTCTTTGGATTCCTTAAAAATAATTGTTTCTACTTGAGCCACAACCATTTGACTTTCCTGTGTCCAATCATGAGAACTTAAACTTTGAAAATCTTGAAGACAAAACCACTGATCTTAATCGAGAGTTTTCTTAGGTGACTTCGGTCATTTAGGATATAATTAACTATAGGGGCTTGCCTCTATAGGGAACCAAGAACCCAGATAAAATAAACTCTATCTAATCCTTATATTAGGTGGGGGAACTTGTCGGCTTCACAAAAAGGTTTCGCAGATCAAACGAATGTCACAAAACTCTTTAGTTTTTGTGGTTAAGTCTACTATCAAGTGGTATGCTTATCCCTCGGGATAATGTATTGCTTGTGGTGTTGCGCTCACCCATCTAAACTATCAGATATGTGAAACATGTTTGGTCACATTTATTTTTTTTTTTAAATTAAAAATACTATTTTCTAAATCTAAAACTACTACTTATATATTAAATATATTTTCAAATCTAAAAATTTATTTTCAAATATTCTATCGGCCGACAAATTCTGGCGACTCCACTGGGGATTGGTTCCTCTCCATCTTTGATCAGATGGTTTTGTCTTCAAACATCGGTAGTGTGCTCATGCTCCTAATAGTGCGGCATCATCGTTCTTCGTTGGCATAACTCGTTCATTTCTTCCTTGGGCAGGTATAGTCAACTCTTTTTGGGTCTCGAAACCTACTGTTTAATCATCCTTAAACGGGGAGGTTTCAGACTCTCAAAATCCTAAAATGGGTTGGATCCCCGATATGTGTAGTGTGGTAGGAGTGGTCTATCGAAGCGCGAAATCGCTCTCCCTCCGAATCTCGAACCGGGTCCTAAGCTTCATCCCTCTTTGGGATTGACTTTAAATTGAAGATTCACTCTTACAAGCCTCTATTTAAACTCCAAACGAAGCACAAAATTTGAAATAAAATTTACATAAATAAATTTCAAAGGGTACCCAGTTTATAAGATAAGCATGTTACTTTCAGTACTTTTGTTGAACTCATAAAGGCACGGGACGTGACTAACTCCTATAAGTTCTTCAAATGACAGAGAAAATGCCTTCACCAAAGTTAATCTTTTCTTTTGCCGGTTGAATGGAGTTCACTATTAACAAAAACGAGCTGTCTGACTTGGCAGTTATCAAGTTTGGACAAGGTTTCGAAGATATTGAAGTCAAGTTCGGGAATGTCGCCGTCGCCATGACGAACTCTGAAACGGACAGTTCCACTGAGCCTGTTGTGGAATTCAACCTAAAGTCTTCTAAGGAATTCCAACCTCGGAAGAGGGTGTTGGTTGAAAAGGATTATGTTGTTGCTATAAAGTCTGCCGCTAGGAGCATAGGGACTACTCCCAGGATGGTTCCTGCTTCTACCACCGAATTCACTGCTACTGCACCAATTGCTCCGCTAAACAAAGGGAAGGAGATCCTTTACGAAGAACTGTCAATCGATGCTTTTGTGCCGCCTTTTTCTGAATTTGAGATTGGATCTGATTCAATGTCCGTGTGACTGACCAAGACACAAAAGACGATACGTAACAAGGAAATTCTAGAAGTTGAAAAGGCAAAGGCTGCAGAGCTGACTGCTACTGACACCGCCCTCCAGCTGGATGCGATAAGATTACGTGAAACCTCACCTCTACGCAGGGGGAGTTGGTTTCACTCGTCTTCTATCTCCGGAGAGGATGGAGTTTATAAGGTTGCTACTACATTATCGCCACTATCTCCTCTAATGATCCAAGGCTAGTGACAACACTTGAAGGGAAATCTGAGATAGTAACAGCGATGGACAAATGCAAACATCCAATACAAGTTCAAGACGAGCACCCTCGACAGATCTACCAAAATATGCAACAATATAACCAACACCTGCAACAGTACAACCAGTATTCACAACATAACAATCAGCATCTCGACCAACAATATTCTACCAGGGGCCTTGCCGTACAAATGAAAGACAGGTTTTGTCTATGACTAAGTAGTTGAATAAAGTATATTCTTTGAGAAAAGATGCAATATCAAAGATATTCGGGGATTTGATCAGGGTGCCTGAATTCAGATTACCAGAGCCAAAGAGGCAAGAGGAAGTTGGCATGAAAAGCCATCCCAACTACTGCCCTTACCACAGACTGCTCGGACACACTATTAAAGATTGTATCAGCTTCAAAGAATGGCTTGAGAAGAACTTAAAAAATGGGACTATAATAATCCCGAAAGAGTATTTGACAGAGTCTGCAAGAAGTTCTATCAATATGATTTTAGTTGATCCAATTGTTCCAACTGACTTATACACAACTACACCAGTGCTCTATAAAAGAGGTGAGGCTCATAAAAAACCTCTAATTGACCTTAAATTTGTCAAAGGAAGGTCGATCGATGCTACGTTGGAAAGGCTTCGAGCCGGCATTGCACGTTTGTCTGAAGAACGAAGAAAAGATATGGGTGATGAACCTTATGATCCGTCAGATTATGTGATGGAGGATTTCACAGAAATTAACGTTGTTGAAACTGGGGCCACATCATCCTCGCGCGATGCTCCCGCTGAGGAGAACACCGTGGAAGAGTTATAAAGGGTCATTCAACAACGTGATGAACAGATCAACCAGATGAAAAAGCAACTAGAAGAAATGATGACTGTTATAGCCACTATTCAAGGACAATCACAGTCACCGCAGATAGTACCCCCAGGGGTAAATTATCCTGAAAGCGTCCAGATCGTCAAGGATAAGACAGAATTCACTTCGGTCAATGAAGATGAACCAAATAAAGACTCAGTTCACGAATCAATACCAGAAAAAAATATTAAGCATATGGTGGAACAACAGGTGAGAGAAGCCTCGACTCAACCGAAAGCAGGGGTATCAATTCTAAAGGGTAGACCCTACCCAGAAGAGTTTGATGCTATACAATACCCCAAGGGTTTCGTACCACTGTCGTTCAAGACATTTGATGGGACGGGAAACCCCCGACAGCATGTTACACACTTCCGAGCAAGTTGCTGCAACGCGGGGGGTAGTGATGTGTTGTTGTGTCTTCAGTTTGTGAGCAGTCTTTCGAGAATTGCTTTTGACTGGTACACCGAACTACTCAATGACTCCGTGAAAACTTTTGCAGAATTAGAAGACCTCTTTGTTAAACGGTTTGCTGGAGCTAAGCACCATATCACCGTCGGTGATCTTGTGATGGAGCGACAAAAGCCGACCGAAACATTGATGGACTATATTCTACGATGGAGAAACTTGAGTATGAGGTGTGAGCCGCAACTCCAGGAGCAGCACGCGGTCGAAATCCTTCTAAAGAACATTCATGGTCCAGTGGATTTCTTACTCAAGCGATTCACTATTAAGACATTCGAGAAATACAGAACCATCATTTCAGACCATACCGGACAGATGAACGTCAAGTTTCAACCATGACCGATCAATTAAACAGGATATACTCTTTTAAAGATGAAGCGGTCAAAAAGATGTTCCGCAATTTAATCAAGAAGCCTGAATTCAGGTTGCCCAACGAAGTCAATAAGAAAGGGCACCCGAGATATTGCCTGTATCACAGGTTCATTGGACATACCATACAGGAATGCTTCAGTTTCAAAGACTGGCTTGAGGAGAACTTCAATAATGGGAGCATAACGATCCCGAAAGAATATCTGAGGGAACCTTAAAGAGGTCCTATCAATATGATTTCGGTTGATCCCAGTGTTCCGCTTGACTCTTATGCAGCTATCAAATGATGGAACGTCTTTTAATTAATATTTTACCACTTTTGTTATCAAAATGGATGAAGGTGATATCAATGTTAGTCTGTCCCAACCCTCCCACCACAATAAAGGACTGTTCTGTTATCAGATTTTGTTCCAATGTTTAGAAAGCTTGTTTAAAGAAATATATATATTTTTTGTTGTATAAATTATATGATTTCAGAGGAAAGTGAAATTAATGTCCCAGTGACCGGGTCCTTCACTTTAAAAATTTCGAATTGGGTCCTAAGTAAATTCTGAAATGAAGCAGTGTGCTTGAAATACAAATAATTGACCAAGGATATCACGAGATTTTTAATCTTCTGCCAAGTGACTGAGTCCTGACTTTCGAGCGAGTTATAATTTTCCAAGATTTGTCTTAAGAAATATTTGGGAATTATTAATCAGGGGAGTTCAGACATTCAAAATCATTAAAGTGTGCCCTACCAGATATAGTAATTCTCTGTGAAAAAAAAAAGAAAAAAAAAGAAAAAAACAAAATGTTCCTGAGAAGAAGCTTGAGGTGGGTACAAAATCAAAAATTGGTGTCTCAATTCAAACATTCAAAATCTTTAACGTGTGCTCCACCAGATATAGTAATTCTCAAAAAAAAAATAAATAAATTATACTAATTCGAGATTTCAAGCCAAGCCCATTTCGAACACGAGCCGATTTCAAGCCAAGCTAATTTCGAACACGAGCCGAACACGAGCCAAGCCTGAACTCGCTCAAGCTCGGCTCGTCACAATGCATTCTAAAGCAAGACCACATCCAATATGCTCAGTTTTACTAGAAAAACTGTTTCTTAAGAAATAAACTATACTAATTCGAGATTAATTCAACATAATTTGCTAACAATGCAGTAAAATCAAGCATTTATGGACAAAAAGCATTAACAGTCGTACGATTCAAAATCAGTAAGGTGACTTGTAATTATTTATTATATAAATTAAGAATATTGCAGATTATTTACAAAAAAAAACATTTATATTATTTTCCGAAAGCCATAAACCATGGTAAAATCAAAATACCAAAACAATGCATTGCAGCTACAAAGCAATCATCTTAAGTAAGAATCAAAACTTGATTTCGTAAAGAAAAAAATATCTAAAAAAAACTTATAGCATGAATTTAGTAAATATCATTAAAATATATTAAAATAAGAAATTGTCATTTCATGTGACTGGTAATTTTAAATAACAATGTCATAACAAAATAACAGAAAATATTACAGGTTTATATCATCTTTACTTTCAAAGAAGAAATTAGAAATATCATTAGGCAGGAAGAATAGATATAAAGCAACATAAGCTCATTAAGTAAAAACCACAAAGTTATGCTCAATTGAAAAAAAAAAAATCTATAGATTAATGATTTCAGAGAAATAACAAATACTCAAATGAGTAAAATTAAATCTGCCGGTTATTTAATTGAGAAATTTCAAGAAGCCCCAGGTATTATCCTGTTGCAGAATGCGGCTTTAGGCTGGCATTTCACTTAAGTGACCTAGTCAATGAAACACTAGCACCTCACATTTTTACCAAAAGAAAAAAAAAAAGGCAGAGACTGCATTCAACTTACCTTCTTACATTTATCTCCACAAAACCAGGTATTAGATCCAACATACCCGCAATGAGCAACTTTGTCCATGATGCATGTTCCATGATCTGATTATGGAAAGAACAACCAGCACTTAAAGTCCAAATAACAAAAAATAATATTAACGGTGTAATTCAGGCATTCAGTTGAAGAAGAAGAAAATCAGGTTACTAATATATGAAATGGAAGAATAAACCAATATGAAATTTAAATATAAACAATCTCATAAAATAATGCCAGCTTGGGCAACCAGACAACTTGCTGAATCATATCAAGCCAAATTCAAACAGGTTGACTGCAAATAGTTCCGCAGTGCTATGTGATTGCCTAAAAATAGTTCCGCAGTGCATATCACACTATAACCTAGAAAATGACTGCCGCAGGCGTAGCAAATTAGAAAAGAAAGATGGATGAAGCTATCATTTATCCAAAAGTCTAAAAACCGAAAAACAAAGAAGTTTGTCAGCAAATTAGAGGAGGATAAGTTAATTACATTTATGTCCACATTGCGAGCATACAAACACAGCCAAGGAACCTGAATCCCCTTTCTTGCAAGCCAGATTGTTGCAGATTTTACAAGTACAATTAGCACAATACCAGCTCCCTTCTGGAAGTTCCTGATGAAAAACAACAAAATATGTTATACTATGAGGCTGGCCATGTCAAGAATCATTTCAAACACCTCTAACAATTCGGAAGTAGTTGTAGCCATGTTGATGAATGAAACGACAAGAAGTATGATGATGTCACTGCAATACTAAGATGCTACTGACACAAAGAACAGATATCATATAAAGTTAAAAAAAGTATTATAGAGAATGAACATGACAATTTCTGCTTTAAAGTATGATGTAGCATAAATGATATGAAAAGAGAACAAGCAAATCACAGGCAACAAATTCTTACAGATGTTCAATGAACCCTCATGGATCTTCTTAAAAGCTTCACACAGAAGGCGTGTCCTAACATAAAATAAGATTTTAATAGATCGTAGCAAGTGATGAAAAGTTTGAGCAGAATACATAAAATGAAGTGATTAAGTGATTTTCTCAATCTAATTTGTCCTGATAAGACAAAAATAATTCTAATCCTAATCTATGAATATTTATTCTATTGCTTATATACAATCTAACCACAATTAACGGTAATAATTGATATGGTAATAAATGCCTATATCACATTGATACCATTTTAGTGCTCTGACCAAATTTATATATGTCTGAGCCACGCCAGCTAAAACTGTAGTTCCAACCGTAGTAATGATCAAACCAAAGAAACCACTCTTCAATCTTTCCTGATTCCATCCATTTTTGCAATGTGACATTGACTGTCTATGCGAAAAGAAGTTTAGAAATGCTGAAAGAATCTTGCATGTTCGTTGCTGCTTCCTTCGAATTTCATGTAGAGATTTGATAATGTTCCACCTCTTATATTCACAGGAGAACAGCAGCCACCTCATTATCTATTCACTGTGGACAACACCTGTTATTATGCCATCACCTGCATTAAATCTTGATAACTCTTCTAGAGTTTCAGCTGTTGAAAATTTCCAGAAAAGCGATGCAACTGCCACTATACATTATTGCTGCAAACCCCCCAGCCCATTTAACCACATTAACTACTCAAAAAGAACAAATTCAAATATGAAAAGAACTCCTGTCATTGCAGAGTGCGGACCACCAATAAATAGCATGATACAAGATATGAATTTATCTGTTAATGTGGAATTACGCTCATAAATATACTTTAATACTTTCTATATTTAGTAATTATTTTAATTCCTTAATTTTAGCTATGTATGTTATTCCGTAATTATAGGAAGTACTTAATTTTTTTCCTTATTCTTGTGCTTGTACTCACCTATTGATAGGTGAATTCTCTATGGAATCAATTAGAGCATAATTCAAAAATTCACATGGTATCAGAGCCATAGGTGAAGCTCTCCCGCTCGGACGTCTGCATCCCGCTCGATCGAAGCCTCTCCCGCTCGATCGTCTGCGTCTCGCTCAACGTCGGCGTCCCGCTAGATCGTCAGCTCGATCCCGTTCGATCGTCCCGCTCGATCCCGTTCGATCGTCCGCTCGTCCCGTTCGATCGTCCCGCTCGACTGCTTCCTCCCGTTCGATCGTCCGCTCGTCTGCTTCCTCCCGATCGTCCCGCTCGACGTCTTGCGTCCCGTCTCCTGCCAGATCGTCCGACAATCGCAGGACGCTTCTTCCGCGACCAACCGCAAGCACAGCCCGTTCCAGTCACGCTCCTCGTCGACGCAACCTCTTCTCTGGTCATTCCTCTCCTGTCCGATGACTAAGTACGGCCATGCCTGCAACTCGTCCTCCACTAGTGATGTCACTTCTAGCCACCCCTCCGCAACTGGGTCTCCGCTGCCCAGCAATTCAGACAATAACTCTGTCCTCATCACCAGCCACAAACTCACCGGCCATAATTATCTCCAATGGTCGCAGTCAGTCATGATGTTTGTATGCGGCAAAGGCAAAGATGACTACCTCACTGGTGATGCTCCAGCTCCGACGACGACAGATCCGTCATACAAAACTTAGAAATCCGAAAAATAATATGGTTATGGCCTGGCTTGTTAACTCGATGGCCTTTGATATTGGCGAGAATTTTCTTCTTTATAACACGGCTAAGGATATCTGGGATGCTGCCCGTGAGACATATTCTAGTTCGGATAATACAGTCGAACTCTTTGCGGTTGAGACCCTTCTTCATGACTTTCGTCAAGGTGATCTCTCCGTCACTCAATACTTCAATACTCTTACTCGGTATTGCGACGAACTAGATCTATTCGAGGTGTACCCTTGGAAGTGTTCCGAAGACACTATCATATTTCGCCAAATCGTGGAACAGAAGCGCACCTTCAAATTTCTCTTCGGCCTCAAATCTGAGTTTGATCAGACTCGCTCGCGGATTTTGAGTTCGAAACCTCTCCCAACAATTCGTGAAATTTTTTCCGATGTGCGTCGCGAAAAGAGTCGCCAAAAGGTCATGTTAGGTGCTTCCTCTTCCACTTCAGTCCTTGACGGATCCGCCCTTGCTGCTCACATCCCACCCACAGGCAACCGCCAACGCCAAGGCCGCCCTTGGTGTGATCACTGCCGTCGTCCTGGCCATACTCGGGATACTTGTTGGCGGATTCATGGAAAACCCGCCAATGGAAAGACCAAACGTGACTCTCGGGCAGCTACCACCATCACCACCGAAGCCTCTCCAGGAACGAGCCCGTTCAACGAAGAACAGATTCATGCTCTCCAGAAGATGCTCGGCCAGCTATCTCCAGTCCATCCTCTTAGTGTAACATCAGGTGCCACCGGCCTTGTTGCCCAACAAGATATTTCCTCATCTGCTTTCGTCTTGGATTCAACCTCTTCTCGCCCATGGATTATTGACTCAGGTGCCTCCGATCATATGACCGGGGATCTCCCCTTATTAGTGGATTACCGACAGTGTAATCCGACCCTCACTGTTCGGATTGCCGATGGATCGGCCCCTAAAGTTGCTGGTCTTGGTTCTATCCGCATCTCTCCAGATCTATTTCTCACTTCTGTGCTTCATGTTCCTACTTTGGATTGTAATCTGGTCTCTATTAGTAAGCTCACTTATGATTGTTATTGTGTTGCTAAATTTTTTTCATATGTTTATGAATTTCAGGATTTGAAGTCGGGGAGGATGATTGGCAGTGCTGAGTTGCGCAGTGGTTTCTATCTTCTCAACAAACCCTCTGTTGGTCTTGTTTCACCCACTGGTTGTACTCCTGTATCGAGTCTGTCTCGCTAAAATCCTCTTAGTACATCAATCTTTCTTTCCCGTGTGAATAATGATAGTGAAATCATGTTACTTCATTATCGTTTAGGTCATCCCAATTTTACGTACTTTGGGAAACTGTTTCCTCATTTATTTATTAATAAAAGTCATACCACCTTTAATTGCGAAGTTTGTCAACTTGTCAAACACACTCGTACTTCATTTCCTCATTTATCATACAGACTCACTCGTCCCTTTTTCTCTAATCCATAGTAATGTCTGGGGTCCTTCTCGTGAAAAAAATATTTCTAGGGCCCAATGGTTCATGTCCTTTATTGATGATCACACACGCGTGACCTGGATTTATCTAATGCGTGATAAATCCGAGGTAGGACCAATATTTCGTGCCTTCGATCAAATGATACTCACTCAATTTGATATAAAAATTCAGGCTCTTAAAACAGATAATGCACGAGATTTTTTCAACACCTCCCTAGGAACTTTTCTTACAACGGCATCCTTCACCTTGGCACTTGTGTTGATACTCCCCAACAAAATGGGGTTGCTGAGCGGAAAAATCGTCACTTGTTAGCGGTAGCCCGCAGTCTCATGTTCACCACATCGGTCCCTAAATGTTATTGGGGCGAGGCAACATTAACTGTTGTCTATCTCATAAACCAGATATCCTCTCGTATTATGGGTTTCCTTTGTCCAATTGAAGTCCTCCTTCGCTCCTTTCCAACTACCCGTGTCCTCCCTTCGGTTATCCCTACCAAACTATTTGGTTGCTCCGTCTTTGTTCATATTCACAAACAACACCGCAGAAAATTAGATCCCGGATCGACCAAATGCATCTTCATAGGGTATTCAGCCAATAAGAAAGGCTACAAGTGTTATTGCCCTTCAACTAAAAAGATCTATAATTCTATGGATGTCACCATTTTTTAGCATCAATCATACTACCCAGAGTCTGTCGTTCAGGGGGAGAGTCGTAGTGAACAACAGCCCTGTGTTCTTTTACCAATTGACACGGGTCTTTCACCGACTGTCAAACCTCCTCCATCTCCTATTCAACCTCCTTCATCTCCTATGCCAAACTCATCTACACATCCCGCACCTCAGAAAGTTTGGGTCTATACAAGAAGGAACAGAACTGCTGAAAGAATAGATAACCAAACACCGCTTCCAGCTGCTGTCCAAGAATCTAATCCGGCTTCAAACCTCTCTGAAACTCACTCAGGTATGGAATCTATAGACACTAGTGATTATGAGCTTACCCCGCCTGTGAGAGATGATTCTGATGTTCCTTGCACTCAACATCCTATCTCTCGATTTGTTTCATATGAGAAGTTATCTCCTCCCTATCATGCATTTGTCACTGATATTGACAACATAGAGATCCCGAATTCTATTCAGGAAGCACTCTCACACCCAGGATGGAGAAAAGTTGTGAATGAAGAAGTTGTTGCACTAGAAAAGAATGGAACGTGGGTTGTGTCTGATTTGCCCAAGAATACGAGACCAGTAGGATGCAGGTGGTTATTTACAATCAAATGTAAGGCAGACGGAAGCATAGATCGGTTGAAAGCCCGACTGGTTGCAAAAGGTTATACACAGTCATACGGAATTGACTATCAAGAGACATTCGCCCCAGTAGCCAAACTGAACTCCATTAGAATCCTACTCTCCATTGCAGCAAATCGAGACTGGCCGCTAATGCAACTTGATGTCAAAAATGCATTCCTTAATGGAGATCTTGAAGATGATGTATACATGGATTTACCTCCTGGTCTAGAAGGATCCTTCCCTAGTGGCAAAGTATGCAAGCTCCAGAAATCTCTGTATGGTCTCAAACAATCTCCCCGTGCTTGGTTTGCCCGATTCACCAATTCAGTAATCAAATGCGGTTATACTCAAAGTCAGGCTGATCATACAATGTTCACAAAAAGATCCGAGAAGAAGATTGTTGTACTCATCGTGTATGTTGATGACATCATTCTTACAGGTGATCACACTGAAGAATTGACAAAACGAAGAGTTTCTAGCCCATGAATTCGAAGTCAAGGACCTCGGAGACTTGAAGTTCTTCTTGGGAATGAAAGTTGCAAGATCCAAAATGGGGATAGCCGTAACTCAAAGAAAGTACACATTAGACCTATTGAAAGAAACTGGTATGCTTGGATGCAAACCAATAGATACTCCAATAGACCCGTATAATAAAATTGGAATGGAGAATGATAGTTTACCAGTCGACAAAGGACGATATCAGCGGCTTGTTGGAAGACTTATTTACTTATCCCACACCAGACCAGACATAAGTTTTTCAGTAAGTAAAGTGAGTCTATTCAAGAAGTGTCCTACTGAGGAACATATGGGAGTTGTTAACCGAATCTTAAGATTCTTAAAGATGATTCCAAGAAAAGGATTATTATTCAAAAAGAATGATAGTCAAAGGGTAGAAGTTTTTACTGATCTTGGTCAGGCGAGAGACGGATCCACCCGACGATCAACCTCTGGGTATTGCTCTTATGTATGCGCAATCTAGTGACATGGAGAAGCAAGAAGCAATCAGTGGTATCTCGTAGTGCAGAAGCAGAATACAGAGCACTAACACTGGGTATCTGTGAAAGAATGAGGATCAAAAGATTTCTCAAAGAGCTTGGGATTATGGGAGAAAATCCTATCAGGATGCTCTGTGACAATCAAGCAGCAATCAGTATCGCAAAGAACCCTGTTCATCATGACCGAACGAAACACATTGAGATTGATCGAAACTTCATTTCGGAAAAAGTTAACAATGGAATCATTGAATTGGTCTATACTCCTTCTAGAGACCAAACCGCAGACATTCTCACCAAGGCTCTCCTTAAGTCAAGCTTTGATGAGCTAAACAATAAGTTGGGCATGTACAATCTGTACAACCCAACTTGACGGGGAGTGTGAAATTACGCTCATAAATATACTCTAATACTTTCTATATTTAGTCATTATTTTAATTCCTTAATTTTAGCTATTTATGTTATTCCGTAATTATAGGAAGTACTTAATTTCTTTCCTTATTCTTGTACTTGTACTCACCTATTTATAGGTGAATTCTCTATGAAATCAATTAGAGCATAATTCAAAAATTCACAGTTAACATCAGCGTAACTTCAATATTTTTCAATAAACAGGAAGCAATTGCTCAACTTAATTTTATTAAGTCTTACCCTAATCTAAAAAGAGGAAGCAGCAGCCTGAAAACTAAATACACAAAAGGCAACTTTCTTCTTTAGAGAATCACTCAAACTCGAAACAAAAAATGCAAAACCCGTTGAATAACTAATTTTGCAAGTATTAGGGTTGAAACACTAGACCTATAAGCTGGATGAAACCGGACAAATTCAATCTGCAATGGATAAACGAATTAAATTACAACATTTAGTATCCTACATTAGGAATTTATCTTTAAAAAAAATACCGCCTTCGTTTTATCCAGTGTTATAAACGGTTATAAGAAGCTCCACAAAAAGGAGATTCCAGTGTTATAAGTAGAAAAAAAGACAAATTGAAGGTGATTCCAGTGTTATAAACGGTTATAAGAAGCTCCACAAAAAAACAACAACAACAAAAAAGACTTAACCCCATTGTGTGGGGTCGGCTACATACATCCTTTTTCTCCATTGCGTCCTATTTAGTGTCATATTTTCATTTAATTCTAATAAATTAATGATAAAAAGCCCAAGTCTTCCTAGTTTTACCTCTGCCTTTCTTAACATAACTCGAATCTAAAACATCTACTCTCCTAATTGGATCATGAGATGGTCAACGTTTAATGGGAACAAACCATCTAAAGCGACTCTCTCTAATTTTGTCTGTCACTAGAGCTACACCAACCTATCATGGATATATACATTTCGCATTTTGTATCTAAGCATAAAGCCACTCATCCACCTAATCATTCTCATCTCGGCAACACTTAACTTAGTATTATGCTTCTCTTTTAAAGGCCAACATTCAGCACCATAGAGCATCACATGTCTCACCACCATCTTATAAAATTTTCCTTTCAGTCTAATCGGTATTTTTTATATCACACAATATGGCCGAAGCATTCCTCCACTTCAATCAACCAACTTGAATTCTACTGTTTACCTCCCCATCTACATCACCATCGCTTTGAACAATAGACCCGAGATATCTAAATCGTTCACACCTTTTAATAATTTGATCACCTAAAATTACACTTCTGTCACTAGAGCTACTATTACTAAAATTATATTTCATGTATTCAGTTTTAGTTCTACTCAAACGAAGGCCTTTAGACTCCAATGTAGACCTCCATAATTCAAGTTTTTCTTGGTCTTTTTCTCTCGTCTTATCCACGAGAAGAATATCATCAGGAAAAAACATACACCAAGGTACATCCTCTTGTAAATGTCCAATAAGACCATCCATAACTAAAGTTATAAGAAGCTCCAAAGAGACAAAAGTATTTTCGCTCAATGAGACACTTGAGCATATGATGCTCAAAGTATTACTCTCAGAAAAGAAACACAACCATAGTTTTTCTATTTTCTAATCCTACCACCTTCATAAATATAGACTAATCCAACTGTTTTAAACCCACTTTATAAACCCTCCTCCACAGGCTCTTGTTCAGCCCTCATGGGTGTAAACCTCTTTTTGTAAGAGTCTATTTGTATATTACCTATTGTGTAACATTAATCATTCTAAATCCCCTATGCTAGTTATACCCACTCACCATAATGTATCGTTTGATCTATTTTAACAATGCCCAAATCAAATAAGTCATACTCTTTTACTACCGTATTTTCAATAGATTGTTCCCACTATCCCTATAATATAACCTATTTTCAATAAATAAAATAACATGTAACAATTGTAATAATTTCATTTCTTCTGAATCCAACTAAGAAAATAAGTTGTCGGTCATTTATGTTGTCAAAGGAGGCAAGGCGAGGCCATAGTGCCTCATACATCTCCCAGATAAACACCATTAATAAAATGTGATTCCTAGTCATGCATCATACTTTAAAAGCCAGGTAGTGAAGCAAGCAACTTGAAATTTCAAATATGAGTTCTACTCTTCATATGTTGAGTAGATTTTTTATCATGATAACTCCGCAGAAAATGATTTCAAAGAAGCCTCATGTATTATAAAAAATATATACAACCTTGTAAAAAAATGGATCAAAGTGTCATTGCAAGAACTTAAGGATGACGAGAATAAGAGCAAAAAAATTAGTGAAGAGATGGGAGGTCACAATTAATAGAAGAGAACAGAGCATGCAAGTGCCTAAAATGAGATAAATATTAATAAAAATTAGATTCTCCCTAGGTTATAAATATTGGATGGTGCGTGTGTAAAATTTAAAATTTTTTTCACTTAAAAATTTATTTTAATTTTAAGAAATGTTTCGAATAATATAAAATGACAATCATCACATCAAATGCTCAAACAAGGGCATATGGTAACATTGGTTGTAATTAATTGCACTTAAAGCTTTTAAACCACTAATCCAACCAAAAATGACCAAAACAGCCATATCTCACATGGTTTTTTCTAAACTCCAAAATCAAAAGCTAGGGTGCATAAAAAATGTGAGAAAGGGCAGCGTCCTAATTTAGAAGAGCAAAGTATGAGTGTAGGAGCACTGGCCAAATGTAGGTAGAGCAAGACTGACACCTCTACTAAATCATAAGATGTTCAAACTTGAGAAAAGCATTTGGTCTCATAGTTGCCAGCTTTGATGAATTAGTGGGTTTGGTGCCTTTGATAGCTTCAACAAGGTCATCGGAAAAGAAATGAGCAAGGAAAAAGGAACAAAAGTTTAAAATCTTATACTTCCCCTTCTTCTAAATACACCATCATTATCCTCATCTTTATGTGTTTGAGTAACCATAAAAAGTTATCTTATACATTTATATATGCTTCTTTATGAATAGAAATTAATTTATGAATACGATCAACAAAAATTTTCATAGGTTCTGAAAAAGAAATTAAACCTAAATCAATTTTATGTTTATGCGATACAGTTTAGAAATTATAATGAAATGTTATAAGATTTTCAACTCTATGTTACCTCTTAGATATATGCATTGAACTATATATATCAATGTTGAAAGTATTAACTAAATCATAGATCCCGGGAAGAACGTTGAACCAAAATCAATTTTTAGTTTAGAGATTAAAATGAAAAGTTTAGGACTTTTAACTCTATATTACCACTTGGATATTTGCATTGAACTATACATATCAATTTTAAAAGTATTAAGAACATTTTCCGAATTAAAACTTAGTGCACATATATACATACATATATTATCTATAATTGGTTGTATTAATTATTAATGCATGTCGAGTAATAGATTGAATGTATGATCGATCAAGATTCTTTTAAATCAAGGTTTTATTTGAAGCAACATACATTATAGAAAAAATTATCAACAAAATTATCAAAATGTTGAGCTGCTTCCAGTCTCTATCTAATAAAGGACTTCTATTAATAAATGAAAAATAAATCCTTCTGTTATAAGCATATTCCTTGACCTTTATTCGTATGCTTTAAACTTTGCTAAGATATTATGAAATATAGTTTACTTATTCGCAATATTTCATATGCTATGATGCGATAATTAGCTTAGCAAAGTTATTTATTTAGCAAATTCCTATAAGTTATGTTAATTTCAATATTATTGAGAAACAACTATTACCCCTATAAATTCGGAACGAAATTTAATCATAATATAATCTTAATTAAGAAATTTAGCATAATATAAAATTTATAAAATGTATGCTTGTGTGCATGATGCTTATATTCTCATTTTTAGATATTAGCTAGTTGAGCCAATGAATCCGTGAGCCCACAGAGAAATCGTTATATTTCAATAGTCTAATGCCTACTTTCCTAGTTTTATAATGTCATAGAAAACTAATGGTAGATAATTATGGATATAAATAAAATGAATGACTTATGAGTTCTTTATGGATGTATAAATACATCTAGCATGCAAATGAATCTTCTTGCATTTAAATGCAATGATAATCTATTTTTTTATAAATTTTATGAACTATGCTGAATGATAAGCACCATTAAATAATTAAGATATTTAAAAGCCTGAACTTTTATACGATCTATAACTGCTACAGTACAATATTCATTTATGTCATATCCCATATTGTTTATGTTATAATATGTGAGTTTCACACATTGATTTTATTTTTTGCCAATTCACAGCTCTTATTTTAAGTTGTCTAGATTATTAGTATTGAAACATTTAGAGAAAAATTCCTAAACTCATAATTTAGGTATATCATTCGAAGGTGAAATAGGTTAGGAGTTATGACTTTAATTTAAAAATGATTTATTCCATCGATGAGATATTATATTAGTTAAATTTTATTTATATATTAGTGAATTAATTAGGTGTTAATGAATTTAGATGGTTTAATAATTTTATTAGTGGGTAAATATTTTTGAAATGATGTTTAAATTTTCTTAAAAGCCAAAAATATTTCTGAAGAAACATCCTACAAAAAGGTCTTCCTTAAAAAAGAAGATGAATTTGTGATTAGAACTCGAGCCTAGCCTTGATGTCACGGTCTAAGTATAGGAACTTCACAATTGCTCCTTCGAGAAACAAATCCTATAGCAGATCTAAAACATACCATAATTAGCATTAACCAATTGGGGTTGACATTATGAGACATGATTATTTATTTGCTCCTATTAAATAATGTTTGAGATGTTAAATCCATTCTTTGCAAACAATTTTAATAATTTGTATCCATGTAACAATAGGTCTACCATTTTTCCTTCATAATACTTCACCACGAATTATATTTTGTGACAAATTTTGATACCGGAGTTAATAAACCACAGTAGGACAAGCAAAAATTATTACTCGAAAAGAAAATAGGGTTACAAGCAAAGATACTTGGACTAGAAAATAGCAATGACACAACACTACTCAACTTGGGCTTGGTCGAGGGAGGTGGTACGGGGGTTTGTGGAGGAAAAGCTCGCATGGAAGTAGGGGAATGGTCGGAAGGCAGCAAAGTATGGTTGTGGTTAGCTGTCGGATGGCATTAAGGTGAGTGGCCACAGCATATGGTGAGGCAGTTGTAGCAAGGAAGTGGTGGCAAGGCGTTGGGCTATGAAGGAGTTGCAGGGCTGTGGCAGCATCGTTGGACAATTGGACAGCGATATGACAACAAGGGAAGGGTTTGCGGGGTTGTGGCGGTAATGCAGGATGGAAAGACAAGGGGAGAGAAACAACAGTAAGGAGTGGCAGGCTACGTCAACAAAGGTGGAGGTCTGGTACAGTGAAAGTGGCGAAACAGGTGGCTAGGACAGGGAGGGACAGCAAAGTGGAAAAGTGGTGGACTGCAAGACAGCAAAGGGAAGGGTTGCCCGGGGACTGCGGCAGCGAGGGGAATTGTTGGAATGGTTGTGGAGGAGTTGAGTAAGAATAAATATCCCCACGGGATCAAGCTACAGTCATAGCACCACTAGAACCCTTGGAGACTGTCACCACCTCGAATGAGTTATAGCCGAAGCACCTTCTCGCCTTCCGATACAGCCATAGAAGGGCGGTTGTTCTGAACAGAAACCTACGCGAAAAATTTACTTTCAAAACCTAATGGAAAACATATATATATAGGAAAGAACTAAAAAGAAATGCAAGATAATAGGAAACAAAGCATAAAAAAAAAGAAAACAGAACTGTTTTGATGATCTATCTCCCATCTCCCTTAATTTTGAATCCTGCGGACTATAGCAACTACAGTACCGCGAGAACATAGTGTGGGAAAGCTCTCTTATCAATTTGTTGGACTTGAAGGAGCTTCGACCCCATTCTTCGAAGCTTCTGTCTGTTTTTTGAAAGTAACAAAGCTATTGTAATCTCCTGAGATTGAGTCTTCGGTTGTGATCTGAGAAGCACCTAGATTTCACTAACGACAATTATTCCCCAAACACCAAAGGAATTTTTCCCACTTGCGAGCAAACATGCATATCAATCTAACCATCTGGGGTACCCTGCTAAGCTGAACAAGGATTCCGCGCAAAGTGTATTCTATTGAATTCTCCAAAAGCAACACAAAAGTTGGTTTAACCTGATCTGAGGTGAAGACAATTTGAATCTCTTTGAATGATGGCGGCCATGGTGGTGAGCTAGCGAACATGATGTCTTCAAACTCTCTCCGTACTGGCAATCTTGTGGTTGTTATCGGCTTTTTGCTCTCCGGCACACTATCATCACTTGATTGATCCTTTTGATGCTTCTATGTTAGCAAAGGAACCTAAAATCTCAGACTTCGCAGAAGGTTTAAGAGCTGTGTGCTTGTCGTCTTTATTGAAGGAGTAGGTATTCTTGAACCCTTCATACTGAGTCTTATGATCATATTGTCATAATCTACCCAACCAAAGATGGAGAACATCCATGGGCACCCAGATCGCACAAACCTGATCCTACAGTTGGCTCTCAACCAAAATTCCACGAGATACCTTCTGTCAATACTGACCTAGGGCTCCTTCAATGGTGTCAGGGAATATGACTCAGGATATCTTTGAATCATGATGTTCAACTTTTCCACAATTAGTGTTGATGCCACATTCTTTTTGCTACCTCCATCGATGGTGAGCTTACATATCTTGCCCGCTTGGTGTGAAAAATGTTATGGTGAAGCTACTATTGCACCCTCCCAGTCTCAATCTGTAGGACTCATCAAACCACGAGCAGCTTACCAGTATCTGGTGGAAGATAGCACTCCTCACCCCACTTCAACTGTCACTTTGTCGCTAACTTCCTCCACTGCCTCCTGCTCGGTGAAAGTCACAACTCGGCTCATCAGGCAACTAAAAGCAATGTGTAATTTCACGAGATACCTCCTGTCAATACTGAACTAGGGCTCCTTCAACGGAGTCAGTGAATATGACTCAGGATATCTCTGAATCGTGATGTTCAACTTTTCCACCATTAGTGTTGATGCCACATTCTTATTGCTACCTCCATCGATTGTGAGCTTGCATACCTTGCCGTTCACAGTACACTTGGTGTGAAAAATATTATGGTGAAGCCACTGTTGCTCCCTCCCAGTCTCAATCTGTATGACTCATCGAACCACAAGCAGCTTACCAATATCTGGTGGAAGATAGTACTCCTCAAACCTACTCTTCAACTGTCACTTTATCGCTAACTTCCTTTACCGCCTCCTGCTCGATGAAAGTCACAACTCGGTTCATGAGGCAACTAGAAGCAATGTGTCCAAAGCCATGACATTTGAAGTACTTTCTAGCGAGGATTGTAGTAAATGTGTTATTATTCTCAAACTTCTTCTCACTCAGAGTGACTCTGCCCTGCTCCTAACTAGCCTGTCTCACTCCCTGAGGCATACTCCTCTTGAGATCTCCAACTGTGGGTGGTTGTATGACTGACGGCGATTACTGCTCTTCTTCTACTTTCTCTCCACTTTCAGTACTAAGATTTGCACGTCCCTCAATGTCAATAGGGTTGCAGCTAGACCACGTTACAGATGGCAGGCTTCAAGCCACCCAAATATAAGGCTAAGGTGTGTGATATGTCTTTTAGCATGCTTAATTTCCTTTACTTTTTGTACTTATTTTTGAATAAATTGCACTTTAAATAAAGGTATTTCCATGTTGTTTCAGGTATAATAGGTAAGACAATTAAAGTGAATTGGAGATGAAATAAAGCGAAACTGAGGTAATTGGAGCAAATGAGACCACCAGCAGACTGGTGCCTAGGCGCCAAGGCTCTGCCCATAGCGCCTTGGCGCCATAGACTAGGCGCCTAGGCCCCAGAGTCCTCCCAGCAAACCGAGGAGGCGGCGCTTAAGCGCCGAAGACTGCGAGCCTAGCACCAGAACTGTCTAAAGCGGTTTCAGCACGAACAAGAGGTTATTTGACGGATTTGGACAGTTTGGAAGATGAGCTTTGGCGACTTTTTGGCATTTCCAAGTTCGGGTATCCTCCAAACATGTCAGGAGGATGTAGGTAGGAGTAGAAATTGTAGAATACACCTGTTCTTGAGAGATTGGAGAGAGGAATTTAAGTGAATTCTATAAGGAATTTGTATCAACATTACAAGGATTAGCAGAAGGCTTTGTAGGAGGGATTTACATCTCTTTCTCAAGGGAGAAAAGTTAAGTATTGCATTTTGATTGTCTTGTATGTGATTGTAAACACATATTTAGTGAATTTGCTTTGATTCAATGAAATTTTCTATGGTTTTAAACATGGTTTGTGAGTAGAATTCCTGCACTTTTCTCTTGTGATTGTTAGGTAGAACTTGTAGAATGTTGAATGCTATGAAAGTGATTTTTCTTATTTAAATGTGATGAGTATTCTACTAGGCTTCATTTACATGTCATACTAGCCATATGACTTGTTAAAATAAGTTGTGACCCATTAGAACTCGGAAGAGTGAAACAATTAGAATATTCACATTGTTCGATGGGCTATGGTGTAGTCAAGTGGCAATGCAAATATAAGGAGATGTGCTGATAGGGTTTTAACATGGAGTTTCTAGGGTAACAGCCGGAAGCAAGAACCAAACTTGAACCATACTTATTTATGCGCTCGTCAGAAGGTAAATAAATTTATGCTCCTATTTATCACTACATAAATTACAATTCCTAGTAGTCACATCTACAATCTACCTAGTAAATCACATGAGAAAAGTACTTTTATCAATCTTGAATTTCACCTAATCAATTGATCTAGATAGGTTTAACTTAGTCATAGAATCTCAACCTAGAAGTAGCTATTAGAAAAACCACCTCTAACGACATTCCAAACTAGGACTTCACCTTAAGAACTTCACCTTTAGAAATATCTACTTCCCCTTCCATGCGAGATCGACATTCGGACTCAATAGAGCCCTATATTACGTACGTATACATGCGTGAGAAACCCCAGTGAGTAATAATACCTAATTTTAAGAACTCAATCAATTTGGTAGGGAGCATATTAAGTTTCTGGTGCCTTTACCATGACTTATATAAATCGTGATAATCACTGGAGCGGACCAGTGTGCTCCTTCAGCTCATACTTCATTTTAAGTTGCAAAATGTTTTTCATGTACTCCACTGATAGCTCCTGCTACAGGCAGTGGAGCTTCAAGAAAATATCGTAACGATAGTGCAGAGGTAAGAGCTATCGGTGCATGTCCCATTTCATCTTCCCTCAACAAGTGATAATGTCTCATCCTTCTCTCTGTCTCCCACCACAAAGAGATATTATTCTTCAGCATGATGGCAGCGAGCTTCACTCTTCTATCATTAGGCACCTCCTTGTATTCACAAATTCACTCAACATCTTGCATCCACTTGAGGAAATTGCTTGGATCCATTCTCCCTTCAAAGTCTGGTAGAGCCACCTTCATTCTCAAATCTTTGATCCTTCAATAGGCATGTTATCTCTATATCTTCCAATAAGCATCTCATCTCTGTGATTTCCAACAAGCACTTCAGCTTTGTACTTGCAACAGGCACTACATCTCTGTCTCTTCTAATAGGCACCTTATCTTGGTATCGTCCGGCAGACATCATCTTTGTACCATCCCACAAGAACCTCATATATCAACCACCTCTAATACTATATCCCGAAGTGTTTTGGTCAATCCTTCCTCCATTAAAATCATCCCTACAAAACGGTTTCAATTGCTCTTCTTGCTCTCCTTCACGGGTTTCATTATTAAGGCCGATAATGATCCTGCACAGAGTTCTTTCCTCAATGGCATTGAGCCGATGTAGCACTTGGCAGAGTAGCCATTATGTCATCCATGGTAGAATTCCGATCAAATTTTGATAATTGTCTCTTTGGGGGCATGGTTGGGGTTTCAATTGTAAGTAAGTAGAAGGAGGTGTTTAGGGTGATGCAAGGTGGAAAAGAAAAAAAATTAGTTAGAGATGTGTAAGCTAGAACTCTAAAATAGAACTAGGGTTATGCTAGCTCTAATGTCAAATAATACCATAGTTAATCCAAATCATAATAGAGAAAATAAACATTATTACTCAAAAAAAAAATAGGGCTACATGCAAAAATATTTGAAACTAGGAAAAAACAAAGACAAAACACGACTCAACTAAGGCTTAGGTCGAGGGAGGTTCTAGTGTAGTTTACGGAGGATAAGCTTTCATAGAAGTGGGGGAATGGTCCAAAGGAAGCAAGGGACGGCTCTGATTGGCTGTCAAATGATAGGTGGAGGGAGCAGGGTATGGTGAGGCGGTTGCAGCATGGAAGTGGTGGCAGGGCGATGGAAGAGTCAGGTAGGCTAACAACAATAAGGATAGGAGTTGTGGGGTTGTGGCAGCATCGTTGGACGGCTAAACAACGATTTGACAACAAGGGAAGGGATTTTGGGGATGAAGCGGTGATGTTAGATGGCGAACAGAGGTAGAATAGCAAAAAAAATGAGTAGTGGCCTATGGCAACGAAGGTGGAGGTCTCGGACAGTGAAAGCAGAGAAGCGGGTGGCTGGGCAGCGAAGGAAAAGAACGATAGACTGCAGAACAACAAAGGAGAGGGTTGTCCGTAGGCCGCCATAATGAGGAGATAGTTGGAAAGGCTGTGGAGGAGTTGAGTAAGGACAAATATCCCCGCAGGATCGAGCAATATAAGGAGCATCACTTGAATTCTTGGAGACAGTTCCCAACTAAAAGGAGCTACATTCAGAGCACATTCTCTCCTTCGAATACAGCCCTACAAAGGTCAATACCAACAGCAGACGGCTGTCCCGAATAGAAACATAGGCCAAAAACTGACTTCAACCCCTAATACAACATATATATAGGAAAGAACTAAAAGGGAATGAATAATAATAGGAAAGAAAGTATAAGGAAGGAAGATAGGACTATTTCGATGGCCCACCTCCCATCTCCCGTGATTTTGAATCCTGCGGACATAGGAGTTACAGTACCGCGAGAAAACAGTGCAGGAAAACTCCCTCATCAATCCCCTGGGTTTAGGGGAGTTTCTATCTCATTCGTCGAAGTTTTTGTATGCTTGTTAAAAGTAGAAGAGCTACTGTAATCTCCTAGAATTGAGTCTTCGATTGCGGTCCGAGAAACACCTGAATTCCACTAGCGAATATATTCTTCCCCAAAACAACTGAGGAATTTGTCCCACTTGCGAGCCAATATCTATATCGGTCCAACCTTATGGGGGTAGTACCCTGCTGAGCTAAACAGTGATTGCATGCCAAATGTATTTGTTGAATTCTCCAAAAGCAATCCAAAATTGATTCAATCTGCCTGAGGTGAGAACAATTTCAACCTCTCTGAATGATGTCGGCAAGGGTGATAAGCTAGCAAACAGGATGTCCTGAAACTCTCTCAGTACTAGTTGTCCTATGCTTGTTACCGGTTGTTCGCTCTCGCAACACTCTATCATCACTAGAATTGATCCTTCAGATGTTTCTCTACTAGCAAAGAGAACCTGCAGTCTTGAACTCAGTGGAAGGTAGAAGGACTGTGCGGTTGCCATCTTTAATGAAGAAGTAGGTGTTCCTAAACTCATCATATTGAGTCCTATGATCATATTTCCACAATCTACCCAAACAAATGTGACAAGCATCCATGGACACTACATCGCACCAAACATAATCCTGTAGCTAGCCTCCGATCAAAAAATTCCATGAGATACCTCTTGTCAATACTAATCGGATTCTTCTTCAACCATGTTAGGGAATACGGTAAGGGATATCTCTGAGTCGTGATGCTCAACTTGTCCACCATTAGTGTTAATGCCATATTCTTATTGATACTTCCATCGATAGTGGTGTTGAATACCTTGCCCTTCACAGTAGACTAGGTGTGAAAAGTGTTGTGAAGACACTGCTGCTCCCTCACAGTCTCAGCCTGCAAGACTCATCGAATCATGAGCATCTCACCCTCATCAAGTGGAAGATGATGCTTCTCACCCTTTTCATTAACTGTCACTCCGTCACTAACTTCCTCCACTGCCTCCTGTTCAGTGAGAGTCACAACTCGGCTCATCAGGAAATTTGAAGCAATATGTCCAAAACCATGACATAAAAAATATTTTCTAGTAGAGACTATAGTGGGTGTGCTACTCTTCTCAAGCTTCTTCTCACTCTCAGTGGCTCTATCCTGCTCCTAACTAGTCTGTCTCGCTCCCTGAGACATACTCCTCTAAAGCTCTCCAACTGTGTGTGGTTGTCTAACTGGCGGCGGTTGCCTATTCTACTTCTGTTTGTCTCTCCACTTTCAGTGCTAAGATCTGCACGTCCCTCACTATCCAATAGAGTTGCAATTGGACCACAGTACTGATGGCAGACTTCAGGCCTCCCAAATACCTGCTATAGTGTGTTCCTTCAGCTCACACTTCAATTTAAGCTGCATAACGTTTGTAATGTACTCCTTCACTGACAACTGTTGCAGATAGTGGAGCTTTAAGGAAATATCCTGACAGTATTGCGAAGGTATGCATTACAGCTGCATCACCTATTTCATTTTCTCCCATAAAGTGATTGTGTCTCATCCTTTCTGTCTCTCCCATTTCATATTCTCCTTCCACAAAGAGGTGTTTCTCTTCAACTTGATGGCAGCGAGCTTCACTCTTCTGTTATTGGGCACCTCCTTGTATTCAAAGATCCGCTCAATAGCCTACATCCACTGGAGGAAATCGCCTGGATCCATTGTCCCCTCAAGATCTAGTAGATCCACCTTCATTCTGAAATCTCTGTATCCTCCAACAACCACATTATATTTGTATCTTCCAATAGACATCTTATCACTTCCAACAAGCACTTCAGCTCTAAGGGTGCGTTTCTTATTGTTGCGTTTCGCGTTTTGAAAATGCCCAAATTCTGTTTGGTTCACGGGTGCCTTCGGAGGTTTGAAAACAGAGTTTATGTTTTCTTAAAGGAAGCGGGCCACGAGATTGACCCCGCGTCCCGCTTTGAGGTGTTGTGTTAGCTCAGGAATTATCTTTCGTATCCTTCTGTTTAACATACCACCTCTCGAGCTAATCCGCCCTTCAGATTTCCCGATCAAGTTGCAGCGATGTCTAGCACGACATGAAGTGCGGCAGTGGATCCAAAAATGGAAAGCGGCGGAGCAGTGGAGCCGGCTGCCTGAACGAAGTGTTGGCAGCGAAGCCATCTCCGTTCAAATCCCTCCCTTCGATTGCTTCTTCGATGCTCCTTCCATCTACCCACCGCTCGACTACTTCAATACCGATGATTATTGTCAAACGCTTGCCGACAGTGGGATGTGCGCTTACTATTTTGCCTTTCCTCTAGATATCCTGTCGGAGATTCCTCCTAAAATGTCTTGAAAAGTGGAGTTGCTAGCTTCTGCGGCGGTGATTGATGCTCTGGCAGCTGAGTCGGAGCGGACGAAGAAGAAGGCAGACGGCATGCTTTAATCTAATGGCAGAGAGGCGAAGGCGCAAAAGGCTTAATGATCGACTCTTTATGCTTCGATCTGTTGGTTCCTAAGATCTGCAAGGTATTTATTGCGACATTGATGAACCTCGTTTCATTTTCTCAAAAAAGAAAAGTAACAAAATCAATCAGTATACTCTAATTTTACTACGCTTTATTGTGTTACCATTTTAGTCATTTTGAAGCTCTTTCTTGGCTTAATGATCAACAAAGCTTGAGGTTAAAGCACACATACATTGGCTAGGTATTACAGGAACATATGCAAAATAAAAAAAAAGTAAAATGTTGATCAAGGCAAGGGATTTCATTTTATTCAATTGGGTTATGTGATTCCACTTATATAAATTGTCAGTAGAGCGTAGCTTTGCTTTATATATACCAGGCCAATTCTAGCTACCATACTCTTCTACCATGCACATTTCTTTCTCTAACCTATTGTGTTAGTTGAGCGTAGCTTTACTTTATATATTGAGGACAGTTTCATCTTTTTTATTTACTATTCTGTATTAGTTTTTTGCTTCTACAATATCGAATATATTGTCAAGACAGCTCTGTTACAAACAACATTACTTAACAGGGGCAGAATGGTCATTTATCACGAACAATCGCAATCAGTGTTTTCACGCAGTACTCTAAACGATCAATCAACTTATCTGGATAAGTGCTCGATCGACGAGACTATCGGGATAAACTGCTTATCTGAATAAGTTGGATAAGCTACAGCTGCCCCAAACAGACCCTAAATCTTCTAACAGGCACTGCATATGTGTCTTTCAGCAGCATTGCATCTGTGTCTTCAAGCAGACAACTCATCTCGTTATAGCCTAACAGACACCTCTTCCAATAGGCACCTCATATATCGGCCTCTAATACTATATCCCAAAGCGTCCTGGACAATCCTCCTCTCCATTGAAATCATCCCTACAAGAGGGTTTCAAATTTTTTTCTTGTTCTCCTTCACTAGTTTTCACTATTACGGTTGACGATGATCACGCACTGCATTCTTTCTTTAATGACATTGAGCCGATGTAACAGTTGGCAGAGTAGTCATTGTATGTCATCCATGGTAGATTCCTAGTCTGATTCCGATAATTTCACTTTGGGTGCATGCTTGAGGTTTCAAGTGTAGGTAGGTTAAAAGTAGGTGTGTAGGGTGATGTAAGATGAGAAAGAACAAAACTTTATGTGGAGATATGGATGCTAATTACCCTAAGATAGAATCAGGGTTAAGCTAAATTTGACACTAAATGATACCGGAGTTAACCCAAACAAAAATAAAGTAACCAAACATTATTACTCAAAAAAAAGGTACCACAAAATAAGACACAACACAACTCAACTACGTCATAAGTCAAGAGAGGTGATGATGCGGTTTATGGATTAAAAGCTCGCATGGAAGTTGGGAAATGGTCGAAAAGCAGCAAGGTATGGTTGTGGTTGGTCGTTGAATGGCAGGAAGGAAGGCAACCGCAGAGTATGGTGAGGTGGCTGTAGCAGGGAAGTGGTGGCAGGGAGTTGGAAGGGCTAAGTAGGCTCACGACGGCAAGGAAAGAAATTGCAGAGCTGCGACAGCATCGCTATATGGCTAAACAGCGATATGACAGCATGGAAAGGAACTGCGGGGGTGAGGCTGTGATGTCAGATGGCGGGATAGGGGTAGAATAGCAAAAGGAATGAGTGTCAGGCTTCGGCAACGAAGGTGGAGGTATAAGACAGCAAAAGCAGCAAAGTAGGTGGCTAGACAGCGAGCTGTAGCGAAGCGAAAGGGTGGTGGACTGTGGAACAACAAAAGAGAGGGTTGTCTGGGGACTGCGGCAACAAGGGGGTGGTTGGAAAGGTTGCGGAGGTGTTGGGTAAGGATAAATATCCCTGCGGAATCGAGCTACAACCAGAGCACCACTCAAACCTTGGAGATGGTCACCAGTTCACCACCTCGGACGAGTTATAACCGGAGCACATTCTCGCCTTCGGATACAACCCTAGAAGGGCAACACTGGTAGCGAAAGGCTGCTATGAACAGAAACATGCGCCAAAAACTAACTTTCGAACCCTAATGCAACATAAATATAAGAAATGACTAAAAAAGTAATGAAAGATAATAGGAAAGAAAGCGTAAGAAAGAAAAACGGGACTGTTTCAGTGGCACATTTTTTGTCTGTGATTTTAAATCCCGCGGTGCTATAGCAGTTACAGTACCACGAGAAAACAATGCGGGAAAGCTCCCACGTCAAATCTAAAATTAGAATGAGGTAATATTTACATATGGTGTGAATACATGCAAATTAAATAAAATGCAGATATCAGCATACCTGTACAGACAAGCATGATTGATGGTATGTAGATGGGCAATTATCACAGCATATCAGCTCACCACCGTCAGCACATATACCGCAGGTATCATCATTTTGATCCACCTCCACAACATTCATAACTTTCAAGCGCCCTTTCCTTAATTTGTATTCCGCAGACCATGCCTGAAGCTGACAGACTGTGTATGACCTACCAGATTTCAGGTAAAGATTCAGAGAAGGTTTCTGTTGCCTCAAACCTGCATGAGCCTTAAATCCTGAAACAGAAAAAATTTGGGTGCAGCAATTACAAATAATTCCATCCCTTGTAAGCCAGCCATCTTTGATCACCTCATGATTATTTCCCTTCCGAAATTCAATAACATCTTTGAGAGATACAACAGCCATGTCAATCAACCAGCCTAATATTGTTCTTGTTCCCATAAGGAATTGTTTTCCGTCCGTGGAAAGCTTTCCATCACTTCCAAGAGTCCTAGCAAGTAACCTGCAACCCCGCTTTTGACTCTTCATCTTTCTCGATGGTTCCAGTTGAGGAAATTCTGGCTTTGAAATAAACTTCTTACAAGAGACACCAGCATCTTTCTTCTTTAATATAGCTGAAATCAAAAGATCATCATCATTGAAATGGAAAAAATGTGATCTCTTTTTCCCACCTCCCTTTCGATCCTCTGACTTAATAGCCTTCCTAACTTTATGGCTCTTCTCAGAACCCCGACACAGACCTTCAATGGTAGATAAAACTCTCTCTCCACTGTCCTTAACCCAGGATGTTTTAGGAATGTTTTTTACATCACATGTTGTGACAAACGATTCCTTTGAATTGGAGCACTGGCGCTGAATCTTCCTGGACTTGGTAGGAGACTTATATAATGATATTACAGTAGAATGGTTATCAGAACATGAAACAGTATCATTATATCCATTTTTCATTAGCTTGTGAAGCAGCATACCATCTTGACCTTCACTTAAGCTAGAAGAAGTAATTGCAGTTTTTTCCTCTGCAGGCATGAATGGTATTTCGTTAAATCTTCTAGGTGCTTTGTTTTCCAATTTCAGAGTCCTTTCATGTATCTTTATATAATCTTGAATTTTAGATGTATGTGAACTTTCGTCCTCAGAGGTGCTGAGCACATTACCAGTTCGCCTTTTCAGAAACAGTGACGGCTCCAAGCATTCTGAAGTCAACATATCAGAAGCTTCATTGCATGGAAGATCTGGAAGATCACTATTACTGCCATCCAAGCTGTGCACGACATTCTCTCTTTGTTTTCTTTTTGATCTTGGTCTGCTCTTCCTTCCAGGAACTTCAGATTCTTTGATTTTAGATATTTTCTCAGATTTCTTGTGTGCTCTTTTAAGCAAATAATTCTGCACATTTACAGAAGACGTTTCTTTAGCAGAGAAAGCATCTGCACTTTTTAAACGTAAAGATATTTCAGTAGTATTAGTCAGGTCAAACCCATGAACAAGCTTCTCTTTCATTGAGAATCCATTCGTCTCATGAAATGATCGACTTTCTAGTTGATTAAGGGAAGGCTTATGTAGCACGCTTGTTGTTTCTTGCTGTAATGCATTCTCACCAAGCATTTTACAAGCAGAGCCACATAGACCCTCACTTTCTAAATCAGAACTGACAGGACTACCACACCCAGAATTGTATGGAGTGTCCGTAGGATTTAAAGCAAGTAAATGGTTTTCAGCCAACTTGCATTTACTGGACAAACTTTTTGATTTCCTTTTCCTGCTTTCGTTCATATTTACAGCACACATATCTTTGCTACGCTCAGAAAAAAAAGTTGCACTTTTTACAGCTCGCAGCAATTTCCCCATTCGCAAAATACTTAATTTTCTATCAATGAACACAACTGCGAGGAAAGGATCAAGAAGCTGCCATCTTCTTATAAGGGAAAGTTTGTTCTCTTGCTGCAAATTTTTCATATCAATGTACGCAAGTATGTCCTTCAAATCACTCCAAAACTCATTAACATCAGACCATTCTCTTACCCGATCATCCTTTTCTGATTCTGAAGCAGTGTCGAGAAGCCTCTCACCACATATCTTCCAAGCACTAGAAAGTGAAAAACGACCAAGCCCTTCATCAGGTTTCCTGAAAAGGAAAGTCAATCTACTTCTCCCCCTCCGTACACGGGTTTCAATTATCCATCCTGTATCAGTAAGAAGGCCATGTGCATATGACTCAAGTCGATCTGGCATTTCCCTAGTCGTAACTCTCTTGGAAAACCCTGCTGACGGGTGCCTCTTTAAGGTTTCAAGTGCAAGTTCATCCATGCATGAAGCCACTCCACTGTATTCTTTAACATCATCGGTGGATCTTCCCTTTACAAGACCAGAAGCAATGCTCTCTTGAGAAACTGGAGAAGTCACAAAATCAGAATCCAAAATAACCTTCTTGTCTCCCATTTCTTGAATTGAACTTTTGTAATTCAAAACTGCACAATTAACATTATCGGAAGCAACATCCATACTGCCCAGCTGTTTAACAGAATAATAGCTCGATAAGATGCCATGGGCAAAAGATTCAACAATGCAGAATGAGAATGGCCGATAATAACTTTGTAATTTCTCTTTATCCAAAACACCAGGGAACAGTGATCTGCTCTCCCTTGAATTCAACTTAGCAGATCCAAAGCTCTTAAGCATATACTCTGATCTAACTGTGTCCTTGACATTGAATATTTTTGCAAGCTCTAGTGCTTCACCTGATGGACCGTTCAGGGAAGAGTTGCTTGTAATGTTTGAATTTTCCAGGTTAAAATTAATGTAAGCCTCTCTGTTGCAGCCCCAAACACCAACTCTATGAGAATTTGAAGCCCACGAAACCGCACGACTATTACTTTCATCCTGGGGACATCCTCCATAAAAAATATCAGAAAATATCTGGCATTCTTCCTTTGAACCATCAAACCTATTGTAGGACAAACCCTCAATCTCTTCACCGAATAGTATTATCATGGCCACCTCTTCCTTCAACCCCTTGCAAACTGTCTGACCATCACTCACCATTTTCCAGCAGACTCTAAGCAAAGTTTGTAATCACTGCATTTCAGCTTGGGAGATGAAAGCATTGTCAGATATTATGAAATGGAACCCAACTTTTAATAGAGGAACCATAGGTTTATAGCAAAGATTGGACGCATAAAGAGCAAATCAAGGAGTTAAATACAAGGTCATTGCTTTGGCCGGCAGTTGAATGAAACAGAACAAAGTGGCACAAAGTGATTGTATTTGAATTCAGCGAACCCTAAGATTGAGGATTAATAGAAATTAAAAAAAATGGCATATGTGAGCGTGCAGACAAGCACAAGCCTATTCAGAGCAAACTTCAATAATTCGCAGGAAAGCAATACATAGTGAACAAAAGACGAGTGATTACATACATAGCATTCGAAACATTGAAAAAGAATGAGCACAAATAAACTTCCACCACTCGGTCAAATGGTATACCAGCTCCTCAGCATTAGCAGAAATTAAATAATAATAATAATAATAGCTCAGAAAGCTGAGGCTGAATTCTCAGGTCCTCACCTAATCTTTCCACTGACAACAAAAACCCTAAAACTCCAAGCCAATAGGTCTCAATCAAACCCCTAAGTGCACCCATAAGGACAAAATGTACATCTAGATTCCCAAAAGAGAAGCATCAAAAGTGACAGCAGCGATCACAACGGATTCCAGAACTAAAATCTAAAAAATCAAAAAAGAAAGGGTCAGATCACCAACCTGACGCCCACATTCAGTACCAAATCCGACTGCCTGCATCAAGGAACCCTAAACCCTAAAATGAACAAACTAAGAAGACAAGTAGAAGCAAATCAAGATAGAAACCAATCACGAACTAAAAGCCAGAAAGCAAGCAAAGAATGGAACGGAAAGGAGAGGATAAATGGTAACTCATCCCATCAAAGAAAGAGAATCAGGTTTAGGTGGATAGCAGTAGAGAGAGAGAGAGAGAGAGAGAAGAACGCCGCCTTTTGCGAGTAGCTCCGTTCTCCATCTTCAGTGGGCTAAACACGCTTCAAGCCTGACCAAACGACTCGCCTCTACCATGGGATCACACGAGCGGCGTTGAAATTCAGTGAGCTCTGCCTCTGAATTAAGAGAAAATTTATGTTTGGATACTATCATCGCTCGCCGTATCATCATACACACGAGTGATTGGCAGTTCAGAAGTGCCGACCTATAGGCTTAATAGTTTTTCGTGTGGCTCGTCGTATCATCATACACATGACTGATTGGCAGTTCAGAAGTGCTGTTTTTCGTGAATTAATGAAGCGTTACCAAGAGGGTGATGTGACTATCAGATGAAAAGGATTTGTTTGTGAGTTGTTATGCTCCAATGATTGGTGTCAAATAGATCCGAACTTCTAGTCTTGTCTAATATTATATAGAAGTCAAAAATAAATAATAAAACAAAACTTATATCATATTAGTTAACTTGATAATATTCTATTAATATTTTCTTAAGGTCATTTCACATCCAGTTTGTTGAATTCTAAAATATCCTATGGATCACAACCAAAGAGTAAATCATTGGAAAGATGAGAGGAATAGAGAGAGAAAATTATAGTGCACGATAACATACATTTTCAGTGAATAGGTCAGTAATCCTTTCTTGAAGAAATGATCCCTATTTATAGTTCAAAGAGGTATCCAGTAAAATTATATGGTTGTCCTTATTTTAATGGGGATGCTATAAGCAATAATTACACCATTTGCACATTTTCATGTTTGTAACTATCCCCGGGACACTTTGATATATGTAATTGATGTTAACACTGTTTTATATTCAGATGTGTTTGAAGATGAGTGTCTAATGACCTGCTAATATTGACATTCGGTCGCCTGATAATTATTCGGTTGATCAGAAGCTCTTTGATTCGCTGGAAGGTCTTAAGTTGGCTTTCTTAAGTGAATCATCAATATAGACCCTCTTGTCGTCAAGTTGAACTTAGACCATCAGGGAGAGGGTGTATCACAGTAAAACTGATGGGAAGCTCCCATTTGGCCAAGAGGTCATCATATATGATTAGAAAGATAAACAACGGGATGCCCTTTGACCATCTTTATGAAGAATCTCAAAATCAGTTAAAGGAGTTGATTACAAAGGGTTGTCCTAGGGTTAGGTGCCTAATGTTCTTTCGTTCGGTCAGCCTAAAGTTCTAACTAAAGAAAATGACACTTGATATCTCCGTCTTTTGACTATCCTTATGCAGTCTTTGTGTATTTTCTTAGTGGGGTTTATTAAATTTCCTCAAAATTCGTGTGTTCATATTTTTTACATACATATTTAGTTCTCTAATTCTCCTACTTTTTAAAAGTATCAAATGTGATAAGAATAAAAGAATTTAATGCTGAAATTGACTTATTTATTGTGTAATAAGTATTTCTAATAATTGATGTCCCTGGATTTTTGTGTTTGTATTTCCTATAAATAAGGCATGATTAACATTTTTCTGTTACCATTTCAAGATTTTGAACTTTTTCATCGATTTTTAATTGAGAATAGTGATGGGGAACTATATGAAACCTGCGAACAAGGAAGTTATGTTGAAGGCCTTCAAGCTTTTGACTGAGACTCCGCCATCATATAGGCTACAAGAAGATGAAAAATAAGAGTACTCACCTGGCACCGAAGACGCAACCTACACAAGAGGGTCTTCTAGTAGGAAAGAAGCTGGAGGGTGAAGGTCGGGTCAAAGAGATGGGGAGAAGGGATTTGACTAGAGGGAAAAAAACTTGTCAAGCAAGCAGTACAAAAGAAACAAAGAGTTGAGGAGACAATCAAGTCTTCTAACTCGTTACCTCTTTGTGATGTAGGTGGCATAACAGATGTGTGCGCCACTGGTGCATCGGTCCTTGCTCTAGAATTGATGAGCTAGCGGTCCGCTCCTTACTCGACTCAATAATAGGTTTTGACAGTCGAGGTGACCCAAGTTTAATTGTGCAAAGGTACCCCACCAATACAGCTGATAAGGCCAACCAGGTTGTTGTCAAACCGCTTGTTGGTGAGAGCCTCCGCTGATCTGAGATAGATTGAAAAATTGGTAGGCGCAAATCTATATTTCATTTATTTTATTTATAGATTTTCTCACCTATAACATCTAATTATTTTTTACATAAGAAACTATGCTTTGGCCCAGGGGTGGAGGTGCATCTAGCCATTTACCGGCCTTGGAGATCGTTGAGAGGGAGACTAACAGTCGATGGAGTTCCTAAAGGTCATTGGCTCACCACATGGACAAGATGGACTCCTTCGCTCGGGAGGCTGGCCTTCAGAGGGAGACAACCATATCGAACCTAAAGGAGGAGCTGGTGGTCCTCTATGTTGATATGGGGACCCTCTAAGCTGAAGTGGCAACCCTCCAAACTGAGAAGATAGAAGTCCAGGCAACCATCTCAATCTCTCATATCCAAGCATAAGAAGTGGGTGTAGAAAAATTTAAGTTTAAGGGGCGTGT
>CM040426.1:7313307-7517328 GCA_022702705.1 Papilionanthe hookeriana x Papilionanthe teres
CGTCGACTTAGGAATCTTTATTAATTTTGTTGATCTCAGGCTGGTCGACGCCTGATACGCGCGGTGTGCTTGCCCGGCACACCACACCTATTGGGGGTCCATTTGTTGACCTCGTTTTTGTCGATGTTTAGTTTTCCTCTTGGAATTTAGGATTCTAGCCTTAGGAGCTTCCTCGACGATCTTAGATTCCTAGCAATGGGACCCGCCTCCTTTTAGAGTGTCTGAAACCATTTCGTTATTCTTTTGAAATCCCACACGAGATTCCGTAACTCTAGTCTATAGTAGGTCGGAGTTGACGTCAAATGGAGTCCCCATAGGATCACTAGACATTAGGGCAGCCTCATGCACGTCTTACACTACTGGACGCACAAATTCTCAGTTTACGGCCTTGACGCCTTTAATTACTCCGCGACGGATTGGAGCTGAAGTCAGAATGCCGGGTTGATCAACATCAAAATCAGAATTTCAGAAAGGGCCAAAATTAACGCACATTCGACATGACCGTCGACGAAGTTGCCCGAACGACTCCGGATCACAAAATTGACTACGTTGATGCTTACGGAACGTCGACTTTGCCTAAAGTAGACGTTTATTTCACGACGATAGCTTGTCGGAGAGAAAATGCGCAAAACGGAGATTATTATAGTAATAATAATAATAATACTATTATATATATATATATATATATATATATATATATATATATATATATATTTCCCCCTATTAAATCCTCAAGCCTTAAATCCTCCCCATCGCTCGCTTGCTTGCTCCTCTTTTCTCCCTCTCCCGTTTGCGATAGAGCCAGCCAAGACTCCCTCCTCGAGTCGCACGCCTCTCGCCCCATCTTCTGCATCTTCCTCCTCGAGCCAACCTAATCCCTATCCTGTCGCCTGTTCCTCCCTGCGGCAATTTGTTGCCTTTTTCCCGTGCCTCCCTACATTCCAGCTGACCCTGCAGGTAAGTTCAACACCTCTTCCTCCCTGCAGCCTATAAGAAACTCCATTTGGGGAGTCCATGGGTGTTGGCCAAAAATTTGAGGGATGGGGGGAGCTGCTGCTGGAAGCTTTGGTAGGAGGAGGTGTTGTTACTTCCTTTTCCTGGTTGCTCTACCCTCCGTGAGTGCTTATTTCCTACATTTTGGGGTTTTGTTGGGATTCGAATAAACCTCACGCAAGGTATCCCCTTTTCTTCTTGCTCTTCTTTCCACTTGGCAAAGGCCGAATGAGTTTAAGGCACTATGGTTCTTTGAGTTGAGTCTTGGTTACATGCCCTACACTCTTTGGAAGGTTTTCTCTTCTGTTGTTCTTTTTCTAAAGTTCATAATAGCAGCATATATGATCATTTGATGGATTGATGGAGCCATACATCTAGCATTCATGCTTTATTTACCTTATAAATGTCATCTTGTGGGCTGAAGAGAAGAGTTTGCTAAACATCTACGCATATGCTACGCACTTTCTTTGTGTTTACATATCTAGCACCTAAACTTTCATATGAATATTTTGGCTTCATAGTCCCGTGCATAAGGACTAGACAAACACTGTCCATATTTGTTTAGAGATTAAAAAGGCTCTTCTTGTGGCAAAATCTAGCTAGCTAGTTTTTGTTTTTTCTTACCCATGCAAGCTTTATATTATCTTGTGCTCTTTTAAATGGCATCAAATGTGCATGGAGGCTTTGAAGGGCATGTATGCCTCCCATTTATTGAAACTCCTTTGAGCTTAAAGTATTCCTCTTGGAAAATTGTGGAACTTATGTCTTTGTGGAATATTGCTTGGCTTGGAGTTTTAGTTGAGCCTATCACTTTGCTTGCTTTTAATTAATTGTTGGGCTTCTTTACACGTCTATTTAACACTTCATATCTACATTGATATTATAGCATGAGTAAATGAAAGGAGCATGGTAATTTGGTAGAGAGGTTGAACTTCATTTTTGATGCTTTATAAGTATGGATACCTTTCTTCTACCTATGCCACTTGTAGCTTTCTTTAAATGTTGGAATACCTATTTGAAGGTTTCTTTACTTGCTAGGTGTTTTAGTAAGATTTGAGCACTATTTGGAGAGGTTGAACTTCATTTATAATGGTTTATAAACATGGATACCGCTTTCTTTTGCCTATGGAACTTGTATCTTCTTTTAAATGTTGGAATACCTATTTGGAAGCTCCTTTATTTGCTAAACTGTTTTAGTGAGATTTGAACATTATTTGGTAGCCTTGTGGTAGCTGTTGTTTTGCCCCTATGCTGGGCTGAATTTTACTTCTATATCGGATTTGATTTGGCTTTGTGTTGGGCCGGTTTTAGCCTCATGCTTGGCTCGGTTTCAGCCTTATTATGGCTTGGTTTTTGGCTTTATGATAGCTTGGTTTCGCTCCCTTGCTTTGCCTCGGTCGGAGTTTGGGTTTGAAGGAGCTTTTTAATTTGTTTTTGAGGGTTCGATTGCCCTTATGGTTGCTTCCCTTTCTTTTAATATATGTTGGGACCATTTATTTTGACTTGGACATTTGGCTAGGGCTTGACTTCCTCCTTGCCATCCCTAGCTGTGAGCCCCTATTGTTGTGGTTCCTTTATTTTGGTGGTTGGTGGTTGCTTCTTTGCCGCCCTTGGCCGTGAGCACTCACGAGGGTTTCTTTAATGGTGTCGGGTTCATATGGCTTTGGGAAACTTTGGGGTTGAGATGAAACTGAATGTTTTAATGTTTGCAAGGTAGAATGTTTCAAGTCTTGGTATTTGGAAAAATTTCAGTGTCTCTTTTGTAAGGGATGATCTATAGAATGCCTAGACATGCCTTGAGGTCTAATCTGGCGGATCAAGTTGATTGCAATAAAAAAAGGAGAAAGAATCTTTTGATATTTGGAAAAATTTGGGATTAATTTGAACATTTATAATTTGTGCCCTTTTGGGGATGTTCCATGGCTAGCCCGGGGAAGTGTGTTTCACCTTTTTACCTATTCAGGAAGCTTTGCTATTTAGGATGTTTTAGATTAACCCTCCTACCATTTTGGCCCCTATTTTCTAAATTGAATTTGGAGGTGGGCTAGTCTTCTTTCTTTCCCCTTCTTGCTCTTTTTTGGTCTGTTTTTCGTTTTTCTTGGTTTTGGTTTTCGGTTTGTTTTGGGGCATAGAGTGGTGATGACAAAAGTACACCGGTGGTAGAGTGGAAAAATACTTCATCCTACGACATCAGAGCCCAATCCAGGGACCAGGCGAACTGTAGGATGGCGATATCATTCACCGCTACAAGACTAGCGGGGTACCCGTACCTTCTTAGGTTGTTGGTGGTCCTGTGCCCGACGACTTCATCGACTCGTGGACAATCATAATTTTCAAGAACTAATAAAAAAATATATAAAATTTGATAAGATTAGATGCAATATTTATAAAAATATATTTTTATTATAAAACGAAATTGATGCAACTTTCTTTTGTTTGCCTGAAATTTATGTGCATGCTAAAAATATAAATTTTAAATATATAGTGTAACTTGGTTGTCCACTTGTTGATTACTATTACTGGGCTAAGGGACACCCTCCTAAGTTAGGTTCAGTAGGACACCCTTCTAGTTGAGTGACGGACTCTATACATCCGGGTGACCAATAGTTGCCATCGACGACCCTCGAGTACAAATATATATATCTGAGCCTAGCCCTACCCGAGTGCTTGCGGTCCCCTCTTTTCAGACATTTTCATATGTTTTTATCGAGATTTTTGGACAAAATACTCGTGGTCTTTTCTCCGATATTTTTTCGATGTTTTGATGATTTTATTTGAATTGTTATTTATCAATTTTCCCAAGTTTTCCATCGTGGGTCATTTACCGCTCTTTCTGTGTGAGGTTTCCTTTCTTCTTTGTTTTCGTTTATACGATGCATTTCAGCATGTTTTCTCAAATTTTGTTATTTGTACCTGTTACATCAACTACACCTAAGAAACAATGGATCTCTCAGGTATGCAGGTTTGCTTTACGTTTACAGCATGTTATTTTCTTGTAATCACTTTCCTGTTGTACCTTGTGTTTTTTTTCTCTACACCGCATGTTGTACTGTTTTCTTTACTGCATAATCTAATGCTTGTCTTGTGTTATATATCCTACTGTCATTCTATACACTGTACAACTTCAATATGTTCCCTATAAAATATTTGAAGAACTACAACCATAGGGCCGCCTGATTTGACATGATAACCTGACACCCTATAAAACTTAAACTCGTCACGACAAAGAGCTTGGAACTAGCGCGGTGGGCAGCACAACCATCTTCAACAGCAGGACATATCTTCACCAGCTGAACCATTCTTTAGTAATTAAACAACAATCCATAGGATTTCGAGGTTGTTCGCCTAATGCGACATAAATCCTCAACTTCTTTTGAGGCATTTCGTATAGCTCTGCTGTACAATATAAGCCATAACTCGTCTTAGGATTCTGAGGTTGTCGTTCGTCATAACAAACCCTCATATCTTTCAGGCTATTCGTGTGACTGTTTCACACAAATGTAAGCCCTAATTAAATAAAATTGGCAGGATACAACACTTGAATAATTTCTCCTCGAAACTAATGCCAAACCATATGATAGACTAGGAAGTCACCGAGGTTCGTCTCCGAATCTATGACCTCCCCTAGTTTTTCCTCATTTGAATTCCACAATAAATGTTTCAAATTTGAGCCAGTCCCCTTTCACACCTATTTATCCGATTTTCGTTGAAAAATCTTATCCTTTTGACCTCTTTGAAGATAATATTCCCTGATTTTTATCGAGAGTTTTCTTAAGTGATCTCGGTCATTTAAGATGTAATTAACTATAGGGGTTTGCGCTTATAGGAAGCTTTTCCGAACCCAACTTAATATAAGCCCTATTTAATTCTTCGTATTAAATAGGGGAACTTGTCTACAAATAAAACGGTTTCGCAGACCAAACGAACGTCCTATATTTCTTAGTTTATTTGATCGAGTCTTACCCTCAAGTTTTGTGTTTATCTTTCGGGATAAATATAAGTTTTGAGGTATGGTGCTTTTTCATTTAAACTATGGAAAACACGGGGTCAGTTTGATTTCATATTTTTCTGACTTATATATATGTAAATTAAAATTTCATTCCGAAGCGGGCGACGAGATTTCGATTGGGAGTGTTGGGAGCGTTGAAATTTCTCCGAGAACTGTTTTTGCCCCTACTACCGGATTCACTGTCACCGCACCAACTATTTTGCTGAGTAAGGGAAAAAAGATTCTATATGAGGAAAAGTCTGTTGACACTTTTACCCCACCATTTCCTGGATTCGAGATTGGGTCCAATTCAAAGACCGTGCAACTGATGAAGACACAGGAAAGGAGGCGCAACTAGGAAATTTTGAAAACCCAATAGTCTCGACAACCCCGCCAACAACAAGCACAACAATATGGCCAATCTAGCCAACAACCGCCTCAGGGAGGATCAACAGAGAATAAGAGAATGTCTTTCACAGAACGACAGAAAGTGGTGTATTCTTTCAAAGAGGAAGTCGTGTCGAAGATGTTTCACGACTTGCTAATGAGACCAAAAAATTAGACTTCCAAAGCCGAAAAAGCCAGAGGAAGTCAACATGAAAGATCATCCTCAATACTGCCCATACCACCAGTTGCTCGGCCACACAATAGAAAATTGCTTTGTCTTCAAGGATTGGCTTGAAGAGAATTTCAGAAGCGGAAATATAACGATCCCGAAAGATTATTTGAAAGAACCTGAAAAAGGTTCCATAAATATGATTTCGTTGGATTCAATTAGCTTTTACACAACCACACCGGTGCTCAACAAAAGAAGTGACACTCTTCAGAAATGTCCAACTGACCTAAAAGTAATCAAAAGAAACTCAATCGACGCTAAGTTGGAGATACTCCGAGCCAATATTGCACGATTATCTGAAGAACAAAGAAAAGATATGAATGGTGAAAATTACGATGTGCTAGATTACATGGGTGAAAGATTAACAGAAATCAATGTCATCGAGACCCGGGCCGAGTTATCTGTGAGCAACGCTCCATCTTCTGATGAGGAGAACGCCATGGATGAGAGGCAAGGGACCACCCAACAAAGGGACGAACAGATCAGTCGTCTCGAAAAGAAAATTGAAGAATTGACAACCGCCATGATTGCGATGCAAAGACAATTACAATCACCGCAGACGACACCTCCAGAAACGAACCAACCAGAAACCATTCATGATGCAGATGAAAGAAATGAGTTAACCTCTGATGAACAGCCGAAGGACTTTGTCCGAAGCTTCATACCAAAAAATGAATTTAAACAAATGGTCGAACAAGTTCGGGAGGCCTTAGCCTAGTCTAAGAGTGGTGCATTGATTTTAAAGGGTAGCCCGTACCCGGAGGAATTCGAAGCCGTACCCTACGCTAAAGGTTTTGTGTCACTGAACTTAAAGATATTTGATGGGGCTGAAAATTCCAGACAGCACATAGCACATTTTCGAGCCAGTTGTGGCAACACCGGAGGTAGCGAAGTATTGCTTTGCCGTCAGTTTGTCAGCAGTTTGTCAGGAATAGCGTTTGATTGGTATGCCAAGTTGCCCAACAGATCGGTGAAGACATTCAATGAGTTATAACTGTTGTTTGTAAAAAGATTTACCGGAGCACATCATCATGTTTCTATTGGAGATCTCGTGATAGAAAGACAAAAGCCTAATGAGACTTTAGTGGATTATATCTTGAGGTGGAGAAATCTTAGCATGAAGTGCGAACCTCAGCTACAAGAACATCATGCGTCCTACTCAAAAGCATCCATGGGCCAATAGCTTTCATGCTTAAGGGACTCACCATCAAGTCTTTCGAGAAGTTACTCGGCAAGGCTAGCAATCTGCAAGAAGAAGTCAAACATATGGATTCTTATGAGAAGGCCAAGAAGTCTAGAACAACCAAGACATATGAAAGGAAATCTGAAACAGTTACAGTGGTTAACAGGGGAAAGCGACCGTTGCAGATATAAACCAAACAACCTCAACAGACCTTCCAACGTTGTCGTCAGAATGGTCAACAATCCTTTCAACGGATACCGTACCAGATAGATGAAAGATAAGTTTCAACCATACCCCACAAAATATACTCTTTTAAAGATGAAGCAGCGAAAAAGATGTTCCGCAGTCTGATCAAGAATCCCGAGTTCAGGTTTCCTAAGCGAAGAAGCCTGATGAGGTCAATAAGAAAGGACATCCGAGATATTGTCCGTACTACAGGCTCATTGGACACACCATAGAGGAGTGTTGCAGCTTCAAAGACTTGCTCGAGGAGAATTTCAAGAATGGGGACGTAACAATCCCGGAAGAATATTTAAAAGGAACCTTAAAAGGTCTTATTAATATGATTTCGGTCGATTTGTTTGTTCTAACCTATTCCTACGCAACTGCCAATGAATGAAATGCCTCTTGGCTACTATTGTACTGCTTTTGTTGCTAAAAGAAGATATTAGCATGATCAGTACTGATCTGTACCATCCCTTATATCGCAATGAATGAAAGGAAAAGAAAGAGTTTGTTGTTGTCCGAAATTGTTCAGTATTTGGAAAGCTCGTCAACCTAGAGATTTTTTTTTGATATTTCGATAAGAATATGGCTTCAGAGAAGAATGAAATTAATGCCCTAATAACTGAGTCCTTCCCTTTAAAGAATTCAAACTGGGTCCTAAGTAGATTTCAAAATGAAACAGTGTGGTTGAAATACGAGTAATTGACTCGGGATATCAAGAACCTTTTAATTCCTGCCGTGTGACTGAGTCTAGACTTTCGAATAATTATAATACCTCAGGATTCAGGTTAAGAAACATTTCAAAATTATTAATTAGGAGAGTTTTGACATTCAAAATCTTTAACAGAAATATGCCCTACAAGATACAGGAATTCTCAGAAAAGAGAAGGAGCAAAAGAAAAAAAAAGGAAGGAAAATTTTTCTCTGTGAAGAGCCAACTAAGGAGAAGCTTGAGGTGAGCACAAAATCAAAAATTGGTGTCCCGTCAGGACATTCAAAATCTTTATACGTGTCTTTCATGAGATATATTAATCCTCAATAACAAAAAAGAACGAAAAGCTCAATAAAAAAAATAAGAGAAGAAAAACAAGAATGCTTCATGAGAAGAAGCTTGAGGCAAGCATATAATAAAAAATTGGTGTTGTAATCCTCCCCCGATTAATAAAACTTAAAAGACAACCTTAAGAAGTTTCATATGATATTATGCTTCGGAGAGAGTCAAGTGATTCTATGCCTTTTGGTCGGTCATTAATTGGCTTAGAAATATCTTTGGATAGTGAAAAATATCCCGATCACATAAGCAAAAATTCTGAAATTTGCTTAGGCCTAGAAAGAAAGAATATAAGTGAAAGGGCATGATATTAGCAATTAATGGAAATTCGACCCTGAAGTCGTACTTTTCAGTGTCCAACAAATACAACTCCAACGTCAACTCGAAGAACGTCAGAAAGATTTCTCAAAGACAACTTCAACAACCTTTACAGAATCTGCAATAAATCAAATGATGACTGCTACAAACAAAGCTACGAGGTTGCGGCCACTTCAGCTGTGGCGTTCTCAGAGATAACACATTTTTATAGGTACTTGAAAGAATATAATTTCGATAACACCTTAAAGAGTGAGTTATTCTCTAGCACTGGTTCTTAGTTAGTGGACGATACTTCAAGAAGCACTGTGCTTTGTGTTTCAAAGACAAAGACTCGTTCTTAGAAGCTCATATGTCGTGCTTGTTTGTAACTGGGTCCAACTCCTAAAACAAATGTAAAAAAATATAACTCAGTATTAAACAAAATAAAAGTCAACATTCAGACAAAGTAAATAATTTTTTTTGCTTGAAAAAAGAAAATCTCTGCACAAACTTTTCAGCATATTTCTGTGCTGCACAAGTTTCACGAATTTCTCCCAAATTCAAATATTAAATCTCAAATCTGAATTCCTCAGTCTTAGAATGTGATTAATTTCCCTTCAATTCTCTCCCTCGTTTGAGAAAGGATCAGTTGATTCTATTGACATGGAGCCGCGAGTTTCGATTGGTTCTGTTGGCATGGAATCACATCCTTTCCCAAACAAACACCTTTTCGGTCAACTCTTTGAGTGAGATATGAAAGACCCTCATATTCTCACTTTATTTGTTTCCTTCAACGAAAATCTTTCATGTATCAAATTCTAGAGGTTGAGGACCCCGATGTCCGATTCGACGTTGCTTCAGGATCTCCTCCTATTGCAATCTTTCAAGTATCCAATTCGAGAGGATGAGAATTTTTCATCCGATTCTGTATTGCTTTAGGATCTCCTCCTATCGCAATCTTTCAGATTAATCTCAGAGGTGGAGGATCCCAGCATCCGATACCGCATTGCTTTGCAATGATCTCCTGTCCAATTTCAGAGGTGGGGGATCCCAGCATTTGAAACCGCATTGTTTTGCAATGATCTCCTGTCAAATTTCAGTGGTGGAGGATCCCAACATCCGATATCGCATTGCTTTACAATGATCTCCTGTCAAATTTTAGAGGTGAAGGATCTCAGTATCCGATAACGCATTCCTTTGCAATGATCTCCTGTCATATTCCAGAGGATGAGAACTTCGACGTCCGATTCCGCGTTGCTTTAGGATCTTCTCCTATCGCAATCTTTCAGATTAATTTTAGAGGTGGAGGATCCCAGCATCCGATACCGCATTGCTTTGCAATGATTTCCTGTCATATTTTAGAGGATGAGGATTTCACATCCGATCCGCATTGCTTAACAATGGTTCACACTATATTTTAGAGGAAGGATTTCACATCCGATCCGCATTACTTAGCAATGGTTCACACTATATTTTAGAGGATGAGGATTCCATATCCGATCCGCATTACTTAGCAATGGTTCACAATATATTTTAGAGGATGAGGATTTCACATCCGATCCGCATTGCTTAGCAATGGTTTACACTATATTTTAGAGGATGAGGATTCCATATCCCATATCCGATCCGCATTGCTTAGCAATGGTTCACACTATATTTTAGAGGATGAAGATTCCATATCCGATCCGCATTGCTTAGCAATGGTTCACACTATATTTTAGAGGATGAGGATTTCACATCCGATCCGCATTGCTTAGCAATGGTTCACACTATATTTTAGAGGATGATGATTCCATATCCGATCCGCATTACTTAGCAATGATTGACACTATATTTTAGAGGATGAAGATTCCACATCCAATTCCGCTTTGCTTTAGGAACCCATCCTATTGCAATCTTTCCAACATTATTCTAAATGTTGAGGATTTCACATCCGATACTGCGTTGCTTTAGGATCTCCCCCTATCGCAATCTTTCAAATCAAATCCTACAATATTCTAGAGATTGAGGATTTCACATCCGATACCGCGTTGCTTTAGGATCTCCCCCTATCGCAATCATCCGATCCGCCTTGCTTAGCAATGATTCACACTATAATCTAGAGGTTGAGGATTTCACATCCGATTCCGCGTTGCTTTAGGAACCCATCCTATTGCAATCTTTCCAACAATATTCTAGAGATTGAGGATTTCACATCCGATACCGCGTTGCTTTAGAATCTCCCCCTATCGCAATCTTTCAATTCAAATCCTATAATATTCTAGAGGTTGAGGATTTCACATCCGATACCGCGTTGCTTTAGGATCTCCCCCTATCGTAATCTTTCAAATCAAATCCTACAATATTCTAGAGGTTGAGGATTTCACATCCGATACCGCGTTGCTTTAGGATCTTCCCCTATCGCAATCTTTCAAATCAAATCCTATGATATTTTAGAGGATGATGATTTTTTATCCGATTTTAAGATTCCCTGCTATCGCGATCTTTCAAATTAAATTCAACGATATTCCTGAGGTTGAGGGAATAAGCCCTTCGATTAATTCAAGGCATCCTATTCCAATTTTCAAGACTGGTGTAAGGCCCCCTTAAATGGAACATGACATCCTATCCTCAATTTTCAATTTTCGAGATTGGTATAAGGCCCCCTTAAATGAAATATGACATCCTATTCTCAATCTTCGAGTTTGGTGTAAGACCCCCTTTAATGGAACATGACATCCTAGTCCCATCCCTGAGGTCTATACCTAAAGTCCGACTCTCCTTTTCGAGATTAATATTTAAATTTCAATTCCTACCTCGGGGTCAGTACCTAAATATTGACTCCCATCTGAAACTTGATAACTCAAAACCCACTCTCCAATCCCCAGCGAGAGTTTCTAATCCTCGATTTTGATCGAATATCCACTTGCTAATTCCCCAGCGGGAACAACTAGCGCTCGATTCTACATTTCTTTCTAGGTCTGTCGACTTAGGAGTCTGTATTGATTTTGTTGATCTCGTCGGTCAACGCCAATACGCGCGGTGTGCTTGCCCGACACACCACACCTATTGGGGGTCCATTTGTTGACCTCGTTTTTGTCGATGTTTAGTTTTCCTTCTGGAATTTAGGATTCTAGCTTTAGGAGCTTCCTCGACGATCTTAGATTCCTAGCAATGCGACCCGCCTCGTTTTAGAGTGTCTGAAACCATTTCGTTACTCTTTTGAAATCCCACACGAGATTTCGTACCTCTAGCCTATAGTAGGTCGGAGTTGACGTCAAATGGAGTCCCCATAGGATCACTGGACATTAGGACAGCCTCGTGCACGTCTTACACTACTGGACGCACAAATTCTTAGTTTACGGCCTTGATGTTTTCAATTACTCCGCGACGGATTGGAGCTGAAGTCAGAATGCCGGGTTGATCAACATCAAAATCAGAATTTCAGAGAGGGCCAAAATTGATGCACATTCGACATGACCGTCGACGAAGTTGCCCGAACGACTCCGGATCACAAAATTGACTGCGTCGATGCTTCCGGAACGTCGACTTTGCCTAAAGTAGACGTTCATTTCATGACGATAGCTTGTCGGAGAGAAAATGCGCAAAACAGAGATTATTATAGTAATAATAATAATAATACTATTATATATATATATATATATATATATATATATATATATATATATATTTCCCCCCATTAAATCCTCAAGCCTTAATCCCCATCGCTCGCTCGCTTGCTCCGCTTTTCTCCCGCTCCCGTTCGCGATCGAGCCAGCCAAGACTCCCTCCTCGAGCCGCACGCCTCTCGCCCCATCTCCTGCATCTTCCTCCTCGAGCCAACCCAATCCCTATCCCGTCGCCTGCACCTCCCTGCGGCATTTTGTCGCCTTTTTCCCGTGCCTCCCTCCATTCCAGCTGGCCCTGCAGGTAAGTTCAGCACCTCTTCCTCCCTGTAGCCTATAAGAAACTCCATTTGGGGAGTCCATGGGTGTTGGCCAAAAATTTGAGGGAATGGGGGAGCTGCTGCAGGAAGCTTTGATAGGAGGGGTATTGTTACTTCCTTTTCCTGGTTGCTCTACCCTCCGTGAGTGCTTATTTCTTACTGTTTGGGGTTTTGTTGGGATTCGAATTAACCTCATGCAAGGTATCCCCTTTTCTTCTTGCTCTTCTTTCCACTTGGCAAAGGCCGAATGAGTTTAAGGCACTATGGTTCTTTGAGTTGAGTCTTGGTTACATGCCCTACACTCTTTGGAAGGTTTTCTTTTCTGTTGCTCTTTTTCTGAAGTTCATAATAGCAGCATATATGATCATTTGATGGATTGATGGAGCCATACATCTAGCATTCAAGCTTTATTTACCTTATAAATGTCATCTTGTGGGCTGAAGAGAAGAGTTTGCTAAAAATCTACGCATATGCTACGCACTTTCTTTGTGTTTACATATCTAGCACCTAAACTTTCATATAAATATTTTGGCTTCATAGTCCCGTGCATAAGGACTAGACAAACACTGTCCATATTTGTTTAGAGATTAAAAAGGCTCTTCTTGTGGCAAAATCTAGCTAGCTAGTATTTCTTTTTTCTTACCCATGCAAGCTTTATATTATCTTGTGCTCTTTTAAATGGCATCAAATGTGCATGGAGGCTTTGAATGGCATGTATGCCTCCCATTTATTGAAACTCCTTTGAGCTTAAAGTATTCCTCTTGGAAAATTGTGGAACTTTAGTCTTTGTGGAATATTGCTTGGCTTGGAGTTTTAGTTGAGCCTATCACTTTGCTTGCTTTTAATTAATTGTTAGGCTTCTTTACACATCTGTTTAACACTTCATATCTACATTGATATTATAGCATGAGTAAATGAAAGGAGCATGGTAATTTGGTAGAGAGGTTGAACTTCATTTTTGATGCTTTATAAGTATGGATACCTTTCTTCTACCTATGCCACTTGTAGCTTTCTTTAAATGTTGGAATACCTATTTGAAGGTTTCTTTACTTGCTAGCTGTTTTAGTAAGATTTGGGCACTATTTGGAGAGGTTGAACTTCATTTATAATGGTTTATAAACATGGATACCTCTTTCTTTTGCCTATGTAACTTGTATCTTCTTTTAAATGTTGGAATACCTATTTGGAAGCTCCTTTATTTGCTAAACTGTTTTAGTGAAATTTGAGCATTATTTAGTAGCCTTGTGGTAGCTGCTGTTTTGCCCCTATGCTGGGCTGAATTTTACTTCTATATCGGATTTGATTTGGCTTTGTGTTGGGCCGGTTTTAGCCTCATGCTTGGCTCGGTTTCAGCCTTATTATGGCTTGGTTTTTGGCTTTATGATGGCTCGGTTTCGCTCCCCTTTGCTGCCTCAGTCAGAGTTTGGGTTTGAAGGAGCTTTTTAATTTGTTTTGAGGGTTCGATTGCCCTTATGGTTGCTTCCCTTTCTTTTAATATATGTTGGGACCATTTATTTTGACTTGGACATTTGGCTTGGGCTTGACTTCCTCCTTGCCATCCCTAGCCGTGAGCCCCTATTGTTGTGGTTCCTTTATTTTGGTGGTTGGTGGTTGCTTCTTTGCCGCCCTTGGCCGTGAGCACTCACAAGGGTTTCTTTAATGGTGTCGGGTTCATATGGCTTTGGGAAACTTTGGGGTTGAGATGAAACTGAATGTTTTAATGTTTGCAAGGTGGAATGTTTCAAGTCTTGGTATTTGGAAAAATTTCAGTGTCTCTTTTTTAAGGGATGATCTATAGAATGCCTAGACATGCCTTGAGGTCTAATTTGGCAGATCAAGTTGATTGCAATAAAAAAAAAGGAGAAAATCTTTTGATATTTGGAAAAATTAGGATTAATTTGAACATTTATAATTTGTGCCCTTTTTGGGATGTTCCATGGCTAGCCTGGGGAAGTGTGTTTCAGTTTTTACTTATTTTGGAAGCTTTGCTATTTGGGATGTTTTAGATTAACCCTCCTACCGATTTGGCCCATCTTTTCTAAATTGAATTTGGAGGTGGGGTAGTCTTCTTTCTTTCCCATTCTTGCTCTTTTTTGGTCTGTTTTTCGTTTTTCTTGGTTTTGGTTTTCGGTTTGTTTTGGGGCATAGAGTGGTGATGACAAAAGCACACCGGTGGTAGAGTGGAATGATATTTCATCCTACGACATCAGAGCCCAATCCAGGGACCAGGCGAACTGTAGGATGACGATATCATTCACCGCTACAAGATTAGCGGGGTACTCGTACCTTCTTAAGTTGTTGGTGGTCCTGTGCCCGACGACGTGATCGACTCGTGGACAATCATAATTTTCAAGAACTAATAAAAAATATATAAAATTTGATAAGAACAGATGCAATATTTATAAAAATATATTTTTATTATAAAACAAAATTGATGCAACTTTCTTTTGTATGCCTGAAATCTATGTGCATGCTAAAATATAAATTTTAAATATATAGTGTAACCTGGTTGTCCACTTGTTGATTACTAGTACTGGGCTAAGGGACACCCTCCTAAGTTAGGTTCAGTAGGACACCTTTGTAGTTGAGTGACGGGCTCTATACATCCGGGTGACCATTAGTAGCCTTCGACGACCCTTGAGTACAAATATATTTATATCTGAGTCTAGCGCTACCCGAGTGCTTGCGGTCCCCTCTTTTCTGACATTTTCATATGTTTTTATCGAGATTTTTGGACAAAGCACTCGTGGTATTTTCTTCGGGATTTTTCCGAGGTTTTGATGATTTTATTTGAATTGTTATTTATCAATTTTCCCAAGTTTTCCATCGTGGGTCATTTACCGTTCTTTCTTGGTGACGTTTCCTTTCTTTTTTGCTTTCGTTTATACGATGCATTTCAGCCTGTTTCCTCAAATTTTGTTATTTGTACTTGTTACATCAACTACACCTAAGAAACAACAGATCTCTCTGGCATGCAGGTTTGCTTTACGTTTACAGCATGTTATTTTCTTGTAATCACTTTCCTGTTGTACCTTGTGTTTTTTTTCTCTACACCGCATGTTGTACTGTTTTCTTTACTGCATAATCTAATGCTTGTCCTGTGTTATATATCCTACTGTCATTCTATACACTGTCTGAACTTCAACATGTTCCCTATAAATTATTAGAAGAACTACAACCATAGGGCCGCCTGATTTGACATGATAACCCGACACCCTATAAAACTTAAACTCGTCACGACAAAGAGCTTGGAACCCAGCGCGATGGTAAGACCTAACTATCTTCAACAACAGGACATATCTTCACCAGCTGAACCATTCCTTAGTAATTAAATAACAATCCATAGGATTGTTCGCCTAGTGTGACATAAATCCTCAACTTCTCTTTAGGCCTTTCGTAAAGCTCTGCTGTACAATATAAGCTCTAACTCATTTTAGGATTCCGAGGTTGTCGTTCGTCACGACATAAATCCTCATATCTTCCACGCTATTCGTGTGACTGTTTCACACAAATGTAAGCCCTAATTAAAAAAAATTGGCAGGATATAACACTTGAATAATTTCTCCTCGAAACTAAAGCCAAACCATAGGATAGATTGGGAAGTCACCGAGGTTCGTCTCTGGATCTATGATCTCCCCTAGTTTTTCCTCCTTTGAATTCCACAATAAATTTTCAAATTTGAGCCAATCCCCTTTCACACCTCTTTGTTCGATTTTCGTTGAAAAATCCTATCTTTTTGACATCTTTGAAGATAATATTCCCTGATTTTTATCGAGAATTTTCTTAAGTGATCTCGGTCATTTAAGATGTAATTAACTATGAGAACTGCTCGCTTTGTAAGAAGAACTTTTCGAACTTAGTTTATTATAAACTCTATTTAATTCTTCGTATTAAATAGGGGAACTTGTCGGCAAATAAAACGGTTTCGCAGGCCAAACAAACGTCATATATTTCTTAATTTATTTGATCGAGTCTCACTCTCAAGTATTGTGTTTATCTTTTGGGATAAATACATGTTTTGAGGTATAGTGCTCTTTCATTTAAACTATGGAAAATATAGGGTCAGTTTGATTTCATATTTTTCTAAACTTATATATATATGTAAATTAAAACGTCATTCCGAAGCGGGCGACGGGATTTTGATTCCGGCGACCGACAGCTTTCCAACGGGCAACTCCACACCCAAAATAGTGCCGACAAGGCAATACATAGAAAAAATCTGGTTAGCTCTATCTTGGTGTAGATAATTATTTTTGGTGCCCATTCCTAATTATTAAGTGTTGATCTTTGAAATTCAATCAGTTGCTTTAAAATCACAACTATTTGGACTCATATTTCAGTGCTGTGTTTGCTTCTCTTGTCCACCATTTTGAATATGACTTCTGGCATTCTGATCTTGGAACAGTCCAAGGACTCCGAACCACCCAGCTAAACTTTAGTTAAAGATCCTTTGTTCGATCTTGAGTTGAGCTAGGGCTATCAACAGATTGTGGTGACTTTGTGCCATTTGCTTTTGCTTTTTTTTTTCTTTTTTCGTATTATATTTGAATTGCTTTTTTTCCCCCTGTGATTCGACCATTAATTGTGTTAGGAATAATTAGGAATATGCAAAGAGAAAGCTAGTGCGAAAAGGGATGAGTATGGCTAGAGAGGAGGATAGTACTAATATCATGGCTAGGGAAAGAAATAGGGAATTCTGCTTTGAAGATAGAAACTTGTATAGAGGAGAGAGAATTTACGAGGAAAATTGAAATTTGATTCAAACTTATTTCTATGTTTGTTTACAGAAGTCATCGTATCCTTTTACTAGATAGGATTACAAGAGGATTGTTATTGAAACAACTAATAAATGAAATGATACTTTCCAGAAAAACGCAATAGAAATGAAAAAATCCTAGCATTTTTTTATCATGAAAAACAAAGTAATTAGAATAATCCAAATGCTGTCGTGAATTGTGACTTTTGCTGCATCTGATCCAATCTTGATTAATGCTAAGCCTAGCTCACTAATTTTTGCTCATTTGATTTGACCTCAACCATGCCAATAAATTAAATATCATTTTATTTTTATTTTTTAGAATAAATGCTTAATCCAACATAAGTATACATGCACATACATATGGCAATTTACATTTCGATCCAGGTTCAAGTTAGCTTTATTCAATTGGGAGAAAACATAACTCAATTTTAAATTGAGCCAACATGCTTCATTAGTTAGCTCATTGATTTTGAGTTAAGCTTAATATGGGCAAAAAGATGATCAATTTTTATTGTATTTTGATCTTCGAATCAAATAAGCATATATTATTATGAACTACATTATTAGGGTGGCATAATCTATGAGCCTGTAACATATTCAATTTTTCTCTTTATGTTTTGTTTTTTTATAGATTATCTTTTATTTATAAGTCATCATATCATTTTACTAGATTGGATTACAATATGATTGTTTTTGAAACAACTAATAAATGAAATGATACTTTCTAAAAAACGTGAAAGAAATGGCAAATCCTAGCATTTATTTATCATGCCGATCTTTTTGTTTTGTTTGCATTGTATAGTAATCTTATTATAGCATGGTAGTAATTTTAATTTCTCAGTTAGATATAAAATCAAATATATGTTTTCTAATGTAATTCTGACTAAGTTTTAGGAGATAAAACAGTTGTTATTACCCACTGTTATCCTTCAGATTATTTGGCTTGCATCCAATCCTTGATAAATGGGAGAATTCTTTGGCATTGATTCAAATAATCATAAATGGAGGAAAAATGTAAAACTGGGAAGAAAGGAACTATGACAAACCTTAAAGAGATTTTGAGGGAGTGGTGAATGAATGCCTTTGATCATGAAATCTTGTTCTTGTATTCATGGATGATACCATATATATTAGCTGCATGAAAATCGGGAAATTATTGGATGTAAAATGATTCATTAGCTTTATGAAAAGAGCATCAACTCATTTATACACAAAGAATAACAAGCTATTAAAAAATTTTAAGTATAATATCTATGACATAAGCATGAATATGAAATTAACATATCCATTTTTTTGGCATCTTCATGATCCCGCCTTAAATCTTCAAGCACATAAAAGACTCTGCAGTACGATGGACTAACGTTGGAACTGCAGCTATTTTTAAAAAATTGCCATCCTAGTTAATCCACAAGTAGCGATAGGAATTCCTTGCCAATATTAGGTAGCACCAAAATGTTCAAATCAGGCGCGAAGCTCTATATTTTGGCTTTTAATGACAACACCAATTCAGAAGTTCAGTTCAAAGATGATTTAAACTAACAAAATCATCAACATGAACAGCTTGTTTTTCAATTGGATTAACTTGTTAAGGAGCTTTTGAAGGAGTGACCATGGTATGAAGCAAAAGGGGGTAGGGTGTAAAATGCCAAAATTTGGATAAATCAAGTAACTTCGACAAATTCTAAAATTACCTAAAATTTCGCACTCCTCAGAATTCGCTCGAAGAAATTTTATTAAATTTTAAGTATGAAATCGATTAATTCCATATAAATTATTATTTTTAGTTATGAACGAATTGGAAAAATATAAAATTTGAAAGTTTTTTTTTTATTTAATTAACTTTAATTAAACCTTAATTATGTTTCTTTGTGATACCAGAGTTCACCCAAACCACGACGCAAGAATCAACACAAAAAGACACAACATGCTCGAGGAGGGAGTTCGGTGTGATGGTGTTGGAATGGCGACTATGGTGATGGCCGGAGCGAAATCAAGTGAGAGTAAGTTAGCGCTCGTCAAGGCATTGAACCATAGCCAGAAGAAACAGAGGACGTCGTCGTGGACTGGCACCCGGAGGCGGTGGTAGTGGTGGCTGAGGCCGAGGAGCGGTAGCACGAAAGGCTGTCGAAGCCGAGGAGTGGAGGCACAAAAGGCGGCCGGAGCCGAGGAACGAGGCACAGATGGCGGTCGAAGCCGAAGAGCGGAGGCACAGAGCGCGGTGGAGAAGGTTTCGGCTTCCTGTTTGGGATGGAGTAGGAGCTGTGACCCTGCAGGGAAGCTGCAGGGAAGGGGTTTGCCGACAGTCTTGGGAGGCAGCAGAGGGCTGTGATTCTCTGGGAGGACTGCAAAAACCACGAGGCTATTTGCTGGAGGTGGGCGCTGATCAAGGAGGACCGCCAAGGGTTGCTCAATGCGTTGAGAGGAGGCAGGGTAATTGGGCGGTGGTCTGGATGAGGAAGCGGGGAGAACCAAATGGGTGGCAGGCTGAGCTGAAGGAGGGTTGGAATGATGTTGGATTGCGGGACATCGGCTCGTGGTTGGAGTAAGGAAGATAATCACCACCTCGGACAGGTTTACCGCCAGAGCACCTTCCTCGTTGTCGGATATAGCCCTTTGAGAGGGAAAAAATTTAGATGAACTAAAATCAGATTTTTAAAGACAAGACCCTTGCCCTAGGCACAAGAACTCTTATTTATAAAAGCTTTGGCTCAACTTTAGGAAACATTAAAATAGGAAAGAAATAATATCAGATTTTAGAATATAGGCAATGCTTTTAGAATAGGGAAGGAAATAAAATCATATTTCAGATTTAATACAAGGGTTTTAAAATTAGAAGGAGAATAAAATCTGATTTTGATTCTTTGGAAAGGTCTAGGGAGGCAAGGAAGTTAACAAGAAAAAGGAAAGGCCAGGAGGGGAGGAAAAGGAAAGGAAAAGAAGTAGGAGGGGGCGGTGGGGCCCCCCTCCAAGGGGATTGGCCAGTCCAGGTGGGCTTGAGCTGCTTCCGGTCAGCCCTCCCCATGTTCCCCGCATTAGTCTTTCGGGATTGGGGGAGCTTCGACCTCAACTATCAAACCTTCTGAATCCTCAAAGTATGGAGTATGATCTGTAATGTTGAATGTGGCTGAAATCTTTTAGTCCTCTGGTAAGTCAATCTTGGATGCATTGTCGTTGAGTTTTTGTAGAATTCTGAAAGGTCCGTCTGCTTTTGGTTTCAGTTTTCCGAAAGCTGCTATGGGGAATCCTTCCTTTTTCAACCGGATCTAGGCAAAGTCACCATCTTTGAATGTCACATTTTTCCTTGATTCGTATGCTCGTGCTTGATATTTTCATTTTTATCTAGCAATCTCTTTGCCAACCTCTTCATGTATTTACTGGATTTCGTGAACCCGTTCTATTGCATCTTGGCTGAGTTCTGACGTTTGTAGGAGTGAAACCAGATCAAGTAGTGCGACTAGATTGAGGCCGCAGACAATCTTGAATGAACTTCTCGTTGTATGAGTCATAGTTTTGTTATAGGCGAATTCTGCTTGGGAGACAATGAGATCCCTTTGTTTGATATTCTTTCTCACAAAACATCACAGTAGAATCCCTAGGCTTCCGTTCACTACTTCAATCTGATCGTTTGTATGTGGATGGGCTGCTGAACTAAATTGGAGTTTAGTGTCTAATTTTTCCCATAAAGTTCGTTAAAAATGGCTCAGAAATTTGACATCTTTGTCGGAGGTAATGATTATGGGAATCACGTGTAACTTGACAATCTCCCTGAAATATAAGTCGAAGATATGAGAGGCGTATAGTATGAGGTGACAGGGTACAAAATGTGTCATTTCTGAAAACCAGTCCACTAAAACCATTACAAAATATTTGCTCCTCAGTGTCTTGGGGAGACTCAGTATGAAGTTCATGCTGACATCCACCAAGTGTGCTTCTGGCATAGAGAACGGCGTATACAACCCTGTATTTTGCCATTTTGTTTTTGCTAAATGACTAATCCTGCATTGTTGTACGTGTCGCTCTACATCCCTTGTAGTCGAGGCTAGAAGAAGTGTCCATTGACGAGAGTGAGAGTCTTGTCTCTGTCCAAATGGCCCGCGAGGCCTTTATTATGTTTTTCTTGTTCAATTGCTTCTCTCAAGGAGCATCTTGAAATGCATAGTTTATTGCGGGAGAACAGGTACTCATCTGTACGGTAGTACTACCCTGTCGATTTTTCCTGACATTGTTCCTAGATATCTTTGAAGTCTCGTATGCTGTGTACAGATCTTTGATGATCTCGAACCCTATGACACTTGTTTGCATTGAGGTGATTAATAAGTGATGTCTGCTTAGTGCATTTGCGTCGCAGTTCTGGCTCCTAATTTTGTGCTTAAGTACGAAATTGAATGATGCTAAAAATTCTACCCAGGTTGTGTGTTGGCCTTTAAGCTTACTCTGGCTATTTAGAAATTTCATGTCATCTTGTTCTGTAAAAGGTGAACTCACTTGTCAGTGGGTAGTGGCTCCAGCGCTCGAGGGCTCTTACAATTGCGTAGAATTCTTTGTTTTACTTCCTCCCGGGCTCGTTGAGTTTCTCGCTAAAAAAAATGGTGGGGCGATTGCCATGGCTCAATATGGCCCCAATTCCGATGCCTGATGCATCACATTCTATTTTGAACACTTGTGTGAAATCTGGTAAGGTTAGAACTGGTGCTTGAGTTACTTTTTGTTTGAGTGTGTCGAAGCTAGTCTGCGCGGTGCTTGGCCAAGTAAACTCTTTGCCTTTTAAAAGTTCGGTGGGTGAGTGGTAATAGTGCTGAAATTTTTAATGAAGCGGTGATAGAAAGATGCTAGCCCCAAAAACTGTCTTAATTCAGTGAATGATCGTAGTGCGGTCCAGCTTATAATGACTTCGATTTCGATCGGGTCCATTTGAATGCCTGCATTAGATACGATGTAACCCAAAAGACATACTTGATTTGTCATGAAAGTGTATTTCTTTAGATGAGCTTATAGTTTCTCGTTTTGGAGTACTTTGAAAACTGTTGTCAAGTATTGTACATGATTCTCTTCAAATTGGTTGTAAACTAGTATGTCATCAAAGTAGATTAGGACGAACTTCCTAATGAGGTTGCGAAATTTTTGATTCATTAATTGCATGAAGGTGCTGGGTGCATTTGATAGACCGAAGGGCTTGACTATCCACTCATATAGTTCATCTCGTGTCTTAAAGGCGGTCTTCCATTCGTTGTCCGGACTCATACGTATCTGGTGGTATCCACTACGTAATTCGATCTTTGAGAATAAAATGGCTTTGTCGTCTAGTCGAGGTATAGGGAATTGATACTTGATTATGAGTTTATTGATGGCTCTGTTGTCGATACACATCCTCCATGATCCATCTTTTTTGGGTCTCATTAAGGCTGGCATCGTGCATGAACTTATACTTTCTAAATACTCCTCTGTTGACGAGGTCTTGCACTTTCCGTAGTAGTTCCTTATTTCTGTTGTCTTTAGCCTATATACAAGTCAGTTTGGTAGGACTAATCCTGATATAAGGTCTACAGTATGCTGGATGTCCCTTAGTGGTAAGGGTGCTTCTGGCAGACTGTCTGTCACGTAGTTCTAGAAGCCTTGTAGTAGCAGTTGTAGGCGTGCCAGTATTAAGCTTCTTCTTCGGACCCCTCAAGTAGGACTAGGGCCACTGCCATCGGTGCTTCTCGAACTGACTGCATGAACGTGGATCTCAGAATGATTGTTTCATCGGTATTGTTTACTTCTCTGGCGTCTTTACTTGATAGTAATGTGATATGTTTGCTGTCTTTCATGAATGAGTATGTGTTCTTAAACCCATCTTGAGGTTTGCGGTCGTCTTGCCAACGTCTTTCTAGTAGAATATGATATACGTCCATGGGAACGACGTCACACCATACTTGTTCCTTTAATTGGTTGCCTATCGAGAACTCAACAAGGCATTGTTGATCCATGCAGATTTCATTTCCTTTATCCAGCCAAGTGAGGGTATAGGGTTGGGCATGTTTTTGTGTGGGTAATTCTAACTTTGTCACCATTAGTGTCGACACTGCATTTTCACAACTGTCACCATCGATTGTTAGGCTTCAACCTTTACCTACTGTAAATATTGTGCGTAAGATGCTGGGTCGTAGTTATGACCGATCCCGTGTTGGTTCTAATTGTATGACTCACCATATAATTGGTAATTGGCCTTCGTCCTCTGGGAGCTGAAGTGCCTTTTATACATTTTCTTCTGCTTCTTTATTCTCTCTTCTCCATGACACCTTAATCTGTAAAAGAGACGATTCGGCTTGTGGGACAGCTGGTGGCAATGTATCCGACTTTCTAGGTGGAACGAATTGAGATCGTTGTCCTTGTCATCATGCCGACTTTCTAGGTCACGATCAAGGGTGACCTTGCCTTGGATCCCGTCATGAAGTTCAGCCAGTTGTTGTTGCAGACAATCGATTTCCGTTGTAGCGCCTCCTGAGTGGGGTTTGCTGTGTTTCTCCTGGGGGCATAGCTCATGGTTCGGGGAGGAGAGTTGAGAAGAGTGGAGGTAAAGAGGTTATAGATAGAGATGACAGAGAGACAACAAGCGGGATTGTGGGGTGGGTGGGGGGGGGGGGAGCGGAGAAGGGAAAATAAAGTATGGGGGAATATATATATATATGCATATATTGGTTTGGGGGGAGGGTTGCAAATGCTAGAGAACCCTATGATAGGACTAGGGTTGGACTAACTTTAATATCAAATGATACCGAAGTTAAGCCAAACCACAACGCAAGACATGAATTTTATTAATAACTTTAAAAAAGATGATTACAACTAGACCTGGGCATTGGGCGAGCGACTTGATGGGCTTGCCATAAGCCCGCTTAGAATGGACTGGTTTGGCTATAAAAGAAATTAAAATTTTACCGGCTCAGTCCGACACTAGCTCGCTTTGACTTAGTCAAAACTCGAATGAGCCTGACTTGTCCCGAGCCCGACTTGCCCATGGGCTCGGTCTAATAAATATATTTTATATAAGAAAATTCATATATATAAAATTAATTTAAAACTCGTCGCACATCCTTTCATGTTTCAAACATTCATATTACATTTTTTCAATATTTTAAATTAACAACATGATTCAAGAGAAAATCTTAAATATGTATTTATTTATTATTGTTATTTTTTTGTATAAAGAACTACTTTTCTTTTAAAGCCCATGGTTGCCTACGGACCAGCCCGAAATATTGTGGGCAGGCTTGGCTATGAAATTATAAATAGAATCCGGGCTCAAGCTAGACCCAAGCCCGCTTTGAGTAGTCAAAGCCTGAATAAGCCCGTCCACGCCTAACCCGGCCTGCCGAATGCTCAGGGCTAATTACAACGTGGATTCAAAGAAAGAAAGACACTGCGTGTATCAAAACATAAAATAAAATATTATAACAAAGACTCAACAGGAAAAGACAGAACAAGCTCGATGAGGAGGGAGTTCGGTGAGATGGTTTGGAAGCGGCGGCTGTGACGATTGTCAGAGCGAAATCGAGTGAGAGCAAGTCAGCGCTTGTCTAGGCGTCGAACCACAACTTGAAGAAGCGGAGGACATCATCATGGACTTGCACCTGGAGGCGGTGGTAGTGGCGGCCGAAGCCGAGTTGTGGAAGCAAAGAAGAGGCTTAGTTGAGAAGTGGAGGCACGAAAGGCGGACGGAGCTGAGGAACGGAGGCATGAATGGCGGCCAAAGCCGAGGAGCGGAGGCACGGACTGCAGGGGCACAAACAGCGGTTGAGAAGGGCTGCGGCCTGCTGTGTGGGAGGCGACAGGAGCTGCGACCCTGCAGGGAAGCTGCAGGTGAAGGGGATTGCCGATGGTCTGGGGAGGCAACAGAGGGCTGCGACAGCAGGGAGATAGTGAGGCTGCCTGCTGGAGGTGGATGTTGAAATTAGTGGGATAAATGTTTTGTTGTTGTTGTTGTTGTTGTATCAGTCTTTTTTGTTTTTCAAAGGTTTGATGGAATTTCAAGGAGGTCTAAATTGCTACAAGTTATTTGTTTTTCTAATTTTTCTTTGTATTCCAATTTCACAATGGTCTGAATAAGCTAGTGAGCTATTTCCATTAGTTTTCTACCCATTTGATGAAAGCATGCTAATTTGTACTTTTCTGTTCAATATTCAAGCTAATCTTAACTTGTTTCATACTCTATTGTTGCTAAAAAATCTTTTTTGCTTTAGTAGTTTTCACTCTACCATCGTCTTGATGCTTTTCTTCTTTGAACTCAAAAATGATTTTCTTGATACCCTGCCGACAACTATCTCTTCTCTATTATTTAGCACGAGTAAAGTGTCAAAATAATCCCATTACTATTTACATTGGGCAATTTTATTCCAAAAAATAAGGGATAAAATAGTCTATTGTTGGAGTTGTTTCGGCCCTTATTAAAGGAGTATGGACTAATTTGTCACTTTTACGGACTGTGGAACTAAAATGGCTTGTTGTAAAGAGTTAGAGGATCATTTTGATGCTTTTTCTCTATTTACTATTAATGTTGTACCAAACCTCGATAAAGAAAATATACGAATTGTGCTAGTGCTTGAGGTGTTGCGTTTGTTGTACTTGTTCTTGTTTTGGAATCTTGAAATGTTCTTATTGAAATATCTTTTAATTTATTATGATGTTAGCTTTGTTGCCTTGTGACCGATCTTAACAAAACTGTGAGTTTTTTGGTTTTTATCTTGGCTAAACTTATAGCTGTCATGTTGGGCTGGAATTTCATTTGTACAGGGTGTATGCTTGGTGATGAAATTGATGGTGTTCCTGGAATTCAACATGTTACTCCTGGATTTGGGCGCAAGACAGCCATGAAGCTATTGAGAAAACATGGTTCTCTTTCAAATTTACTTGGGGCTGCTGCAGTCAGGACAGTGGGAAAGCAGTATGTGCAAAATGCTCTGACTAAGCATGCTGATTATCTCTGGAGAAATTTTGAGGTGCTTAGCTTGAGAAGGTATTTGATTACTAAATCACGAAAATCTCAAAACAATCTTTTGCGGTATTGTTCCTACATAGTTTGTTATTTTTATCAATGAAACCATTTCATTGTAAGAAACCATGATACTTTCTTTTACTGTTTTCACACTTCTTCATTTTGCAGGAATGCTGAAGTTCAGCTTAAGGAGGAGTGGCTATTGGAGAGAAACGTTTGCAATGATTCTAATGTCCTATCAAGCTTTATCGAAGTGATAGATAATTCAAAAAGGCTCCAGGACAGGTATACATTTTGTTGTGGTGGTAGATTATCGCTTAGCGTTCACGTTAGTAAAGCTTTTGAAGTAATTAAAACGTAGATTATCTCTGATGCTGTTGTCTTGAGCAATAATCAGCTGACTTCTTTAATCTGTTTTTCTTTCCTTGATTTATTTTTTGTGTCAATGATACTGAACATGGGAAAACCTTTCGGCAGTTTAAGGTACTTAATATGCCAAAGGCAAAAATTTGTTTCAAATGATTGACTAGTCTTAAGTTACCTCTTGAGCCTCCTTTGCAAAGAGATCAGGTTTCATGCTCGTATCCTACAGCTGTTTTGATTCTTTGGGCCAAACACTTAACTTTTGTTAACTTACATGAAACATGCCTTGTAATTTGATTTAAATTAGTTACCATTCGTAATTATCTTGTTCATTTGATTCAATACCCAAACTTTGAAAACATATTACTGCAAAATTTCCCAAATTAATTATACCCAAAACAAACCTAGACAACCATATATAACGTCTTATGAAGCTAAATAACCTACAAGGTAGCAGAAAATAAATTAGGAAAAGAATGATTTGCTGTATTTAAATTAATTTGAAAGTAATTGTGTTAATTAATTGATGTCATATACAAAGAAAAATTATCTATTCAATTATAATATTATTTTCCTGCACACGTGTTTTTTTTTCAATGTTATTTTGATTATTTTGATCACTACCAGTTTATGTTTATGTATATTCTTGATAAACAAAATGTTAACTATTTTTCAGTGTCTATATTATGCATCAGATTTATTTATCTTGCTGAGCTTCATAGTTCACTAAATTAATATAAATACTATTTTCAAGAAAGTGTGGAGAAAAAGTTGAGGTTGAACAGAATAAGTAAAATTTTGTGATCATATTTTACTATATAGATATTATAAGATTGATCAATTTTGAGGTAAGGCATTTGATAGAGTTTATTTTTTGTTATGAATTTTGATATGTTTTAGATGCGCTATAAATGTATTTAATTGATATGTTTTGGATTGCTTTTGCATAATTTGAATAGTTTAATTTTATTAGATTAATGTGTTGTGTTGTTCTAGATGAATTTAGGTAACTAAATCTATCTCTTTTATTATATTGAGTATTATATTAGAATAAGTGTTGAAGCTATTTTCAGTAAGCTAAATCATATCCACCTCTATTATGTTTCACATCATTTTATGGACTGGTTGTAATGGGGCATGAGTGTGAGTGATATCGGAGCACTTGAATTCTAAGGCTGAATTACAAATGCTTCATTGTATCTGGAGTAGTATGAAAGAAAATTGAATATGATAGGATTATTTTAGAGCATGAGTGTGTAGTCTTTTTAAGTGAAACACATACTCAAAATATTGTACTGTATATTTTAGATAATATAAATTACATTAATATGAAAATGTGAATTTAATGATAGAATGACTTATGAGTGCCTAAAGGAGCTAATGGCCTGTTAGCACAGGGCCGATAAAAATCTTGATAATTTTGTACCTTTTAAGGGTAATATGCTAAAAGCACAGAAGCATAATATATGCCAATAGCACCCTCCCCATTCAATTATTATTATGTTAGAAAATATGATGTAATTACAGAATTGGCAGGGTGACCACGATGTGATCGCATAGGTGATCACAGTGTACAGACTCGAAGGATCAAATTTGCGTTTGATCTATGTAATCTAGACTTTGATCCTTATATTTTAAGGATGTCAGGAGGTGGAGATAGTGCTGAGCTAAATGGTTGGAGTTTATGGGGAACATAGATCCTGATGTTTTGAAGGTCTTTGTCGGGTGATGTGTAGAATAGATCACTTTAAAGAAATGTATTGTAATTTTTTTCTTGCAGAACAACAAGTGTTGGATGTGGAGCAAAATGGAGGAGACTAGGAGCAAAGTGGAGGAGACTTAGAACAAAGGAGATTCCATGTGACTGGAGCCTTGGCGCCAGGTCCCTGGGCGCTTAGGCGCCAGATCCCTGGCGCCTTGGCGCCAGCAACTGCTGGAGGCAGTTTTGAATAGTTTGACCCAGGTTGTTGGGAGTTATTCAGATGGCTGAGGGGGTTTGCAAGGAGTATTTGGCGTGTCTATTTATATATCTTTGTAATGAAGAGGGGGCTTGATAAAGGATTGAGTAGGATAGGTTATAATTGGTCATTTGGTGAGGAATTGAGTTGTAATGGGAGGAGGACTTCAGGATGGCAGTAGGGATCATAATTTCTTTGGGTGGAGTATCTTCAAAGCTTTGTAAAGGAGGAGGAGATAAGTATTTGAGTGTTTTTACTGTTATATTTGTTTAAACATATCAAATAGTGGATTTCCATTGTTATTTTCAATGAAGCTTTGTGGTTTGTTCTCCATGCTTTCTGAATAGTTCTTTTTACCTGACCTTGTGATATTTCAGTAGGATGTATCGGTCTGTAAGATGTTTTAAAAATTATTTTTAAGTATTTAATGCGATGATTAACCTTCAAAACTTTATTTACTTCCCATTTTAGCCAAGTGATTAGTTAAAATGTTATCCATAATGACAAGGGAGAGCTATGGTAGAATCAACTAGGTTAATCACATTGAAGTACAGGCTATGGTTCAAGTACTTTGTAGAGAGACGCAAATGTTAGGGAAATAGTATTTGATGGGTTCAAAATGGGATTTAAGGAATTAAAATCGTTTTAATCAATCTTTTTTATGCACTCGGGAGAGGATAAAGAAGAGAGTTACTCCTATTTATCTCTAACCACACTTACAACTAGCATTTTACATTTCGTATGCTCCACTCCATTCATTACAAGGGAGGATAACTTTAAAACTTGATATTCACCAATCCAAATAGAATAAGTAGGATTTCTTTAGGTTTTAATATTTAAAATAGAGTGCATTTCCGTAGGAGTAGCTTGTAGAACATCATCCTAATCTCAATTCCAGACTAGAACTAAAACTGGTAGGCTAGAACTTTTCCTTATGTCTAATTCCCCCACTCCCTATGAGATTGATAATCTGGACTAAAAAACTTGATATTACTGATACGACACTACACTTGTGTGAGCCTCCAGAGTGTGAATGCACCTGGATGCGGTATCAAGTTTTTGACGCCGTTGCCGAGGATCAACGATGTATTTAACTTGGGAAATTTTAGTTTAACCTTTAGATCTTAGACTTGAAAAACTTTAGTGTTAATTGTTTTTATTTAATTGTGCGCTTGATTGTTTAAAAGGAAATTTCCAAAAATATTTGTGTGTTGATTTGTTTGTGAGTTTGAATTTTACCTAGTAGATTGTTTAGTTCTTGTATGCCTTGTGCAAGACCAACTGGACTTGAACCATACAATTCAGAGCTAGAGAGAACTGTTAGGAGAATTAGAAAATAGAAAAGACTTTAAAGACTTATAGAAGAAATGACGAATAACAGACAAAATAATCCTGAAAACCATGAACCAATTCACGATGCACATAGATCATTAAGGGACTATGCTAATCCTATGATAGATAAAATTCGCTTAAGTATTTAAACCCCTGTCGTAAAAGCTAACACATTCGAACTGAAGCCTGCTATCATCCAAATGGTGCGGAACAATCAGTTTGGGAAAACTCTGTTTGAAGTTCCAAACTTACATTTAGCGAGTTTCTTAGAACTTTGCACTACATTCCACTATAATGGTATATCCAATGACGTTATTAGGCTTAGGTTTTTTCCTTTTTCCTTAAGGGGCAAGGCCAAAATATAATAAAATTCATTAGCACCCGGATAAATAAGGATGTAGAGTGACTTTTTCCTTTTTCCTTAAGGGACAAGGCCAAAATATAATAAAATTCATTAACACCCGGATAAATAAGGATGTAGAGTGACTTAGCCCAGAAATTCTTGCTAAATATTTTCCTTTTTAATAAAAAGCTAAACTAAAGAATGATATTACTTCGTTTTTTCATCATGAAGGTGAGTTAATTTATGAAGCTTGAGAAAGATTTAAGAAACTTCTTAGGAAGTGCCCCAATTATGCAATTCCTGGTTGACTGATAATTCAGACTTTTTACAATGGTATAGTATGATCCATTGGGTCAATTATTGATGCTGCAGCTGATGGATCGCATATGTCAAAGCCATTTGATGAGGCTTATTCTCTGATAGAGGAGATGACTACAAATATATTCCAATAGCCTTCTGAGAGAGTGAATCCTAGAAAAGTGGTACGTTTAGATGACGTTGATGCTCTTTCAATTTCAACTTCTCAGGTTACTGCAATTTCTAGAAAGTTAGAACAGTTTGGATTAACCAGCCTCAAGGACCTTCAGTTTGAGGAAAATTCATTCGAACAACTAGTTGAAGCTAACACTCAATCTTTTGAGACTTTAAATGCGATAAACAACAGACCTCCCTTATTCCAATTTCTATAACTTGGTTGGAAGAACCACCCTAACTTTAATTAGAATAACAATCATTGTGGGGGAAACCAATGATGGGGGAATAACTAAACAAATTCTTTTGGGAATTGAAACAATTAGGGTAGTTCAAACCCAAGACCTTCTTATCCTGTAGGATTTAACTCTAATCCACAATTTAAGGAGAAGCTGTCTTTGGAAGAAGCTATTTTGTGGACAGGGAATCAATTACAAAGCCAAGGTGCAGCTACTAGGAATATTGAGAACCAGTTGGGACAGATTGCAAAATCACTTAGCAGTCGACCCCAAGAAACTCTTTTTAGTAATATTGAGATTAATCCTAAAGAAAAGAACATTGAGCATGTAAAAGCTTCAAAGTTAAGGAGTGGAAGAGAATTCAAGGATATGGTTACTAAAGACCCTCAGATGGAGAAAGAGACTATAGAACCTGAATGACTTTCGGAGGATATTTCCAATGACTTAGATGGACCAGTCTCTTCTACCAAAATTAACATAGAAAGATCATAACCACCATTTCCACAGAGACTCCAAAACCAAAAACTGGCCAACAATTTTCTAAATTCTTAGAATTATTTAAAAAATTAACGATTAACATACCTTTTGCCGAGACATTAGAACAAATGTCTAGCTTTGTAAGTTGATGAAAGAGCTTCTTCATAAAAAGATATAGTTCGGAGATTATGAGACAGTAGCACTTAGCGAGGAATGCAGTGTTATTATACAGAAGAAGTTTCATCAGAAGTTTAAGTATTTTGAGAGCTTTATTGTCCCTTGTGCAATTGGAGAAAAATTTTATAAGAAAGTGTTATGTGATCTCAGAGGCAATATTAACCTTATGCCACTATTTAGTTTTAAGAGGTTAGCATTATGAGAGGTGTTTCCTACCATTGTGACCCTTCAACTTGTTGATCGTTCAATCATTTATCCAAAAGGGTTATAGATGATGTTCTAGTGAAAGTAGATAAATTCATATTCTCTGTCGACTTCATTGTATTAAATATGGAGGAATATATCACAATCAAATTTCACTGTCTTTTGAGTCAAACTTGACAACGAGATAGCAATCTGTGAGAATCCCTCAAAAAACCTTTTGAAATAACCAGCCAAATCTAGAAAGATCCTGACCTCAGTAGCAGTAGCAGGTCTTGGCCAAACAACAATCACTTTAACCTTTTTTTGATACACAAATATGTCGTTCCTATTGATAATGTGCCCAAAATTATCAAATCTTTTAAGCTAATATTCACATTTATAAATTTTGGCATAAAGTATAATTCTCATTCGAAACTTGTAGCACATGTTAATGATTTGCATGACTGACTTCATCCCTCGAATACACCAAAATATTATCTATAAAGATGATCACAAAAGTGTATAAAAAATGCCAGAATACTCCGTTCATCAGGTCCATAAAAATTGTTTGAGAATTTGTCAGTCCAAATGACATCACCACAAATTCATAGTGCTCATATTTGGACTTGAAAGTGAACTTCACTATGTCTTTTTCTCTAATCCTCAACTTGTAATATCATTACATCATATCAATCTTTGAAAATATAAAAGCCCCTTTGACTGATCAAACAAATCGTTAATCCTTGATAGTGGATATTTCTTTTTAACTATGAGCTTATTCACCTCCATGTAGTCAATACACATTCTGAAATTCCCATCATTCACGAATAATACTGAAGCTCCTAAAGGTAAGGTGATAGGTGATGAACCCCATCTTTAGTAACTTCTGCAGCTGACTCTTCAAATCTTATAACTTCTTAGCTGTCATTCTGTAGGGTGCCTTAGATACAAGCTTTGAACTTTACAAGAGCTCAATATTGAAATCAAACTCTTGCACTAGTGATAGCCCTGGTAAATTATCAATGAACACCTCTGAATATTCTCTTACTACCAGAATATCATCTAAAGACTTCTCTTCCTTAGAAGTATCTGCTACCTGAGCAAGAAAACGTTGACTTCCATGATTCAACAATTTAGAAGCCTTCAAACATGTAATTATCATGGATGCTAATCCTCTGTCACCAGAAAAATTTTCTTCTGCATCCCCAGGTACATTTTTTTTGATAATCTTCTTATTGCAGTCAATAGTGACAATTTTTTGACATCCTATCCATGTGTAAAATCACATTGAATTCCACTAAGGGCAACACAATAAGTTGGGCGTTAAAATCTTCACCACACATGATTGATTAGCTTTAAAAAAAGTACCATTTGACATTCTAACAGATAGTTTCACAGACATTGAAATAACATTCAATTACATCACTCTAGCTAGTTCATTAGCTGTAAATAAGTGTGAAGCTCTTGAATCAATTAATACTCTTATCAGTCTACTCTGAAGATATATGATACGTATTATTAAAATCACCACATTAAACATTTAGAGTTGGCTCATTAATATAATTAACTTATTGTTTTATGTATGATATGATATGAATCCTATGATGCTTAAAGTGCACTAGTTTGAACTTATTAGAAAAATACTTATGATGCCATCAGGGGAGTCCTTAACGACTTGCTGCGAATATTTAGTTGCCCTTGGTCTATCATAGCTCCTATAATTTCCTCTCGAATCTTTTAGAGCTCTCTGACACAATTCAGGGCAATTCTTCGCCATATGTCTTGGCTATCGGTACCAAAATCAAGTATTCAATTTAGATAGTCACTCTTGTGAGACCTACGCTTGTCACATTTCTTTGCCTTAAACTTAGTGTTAACTCTGCCGGATCTAGCCTTCTTAGCAATTGTATTAACTTACTGAAAGGATTGCCTATGAGAGCTCTGAGAAAACTTGGATCCCTTTGAATTTCTTTTTTTCTGATTGTCCTTTCTTGAAACAACTTCTAGATCCAACTCAATCCTCTTGGATCTCTTTACCAACACAGAATAATGTTTGATTCTTATAGGAATCAATAGTTGTCACATCACATCTCGAAGCCCATATAAAAATCAATGACACTCTTCCGCTTCATTTGAAATCAACTGAGGTGCATACCTTGTAAGCATGGTGAATTTAGCTTTATTTTGCATAATATATTGATCACTCTGTACTAATCGAATAAATTTGTTCAGCATTTGTCTCTTGGTGCACAGTGGTACGAACTCGTCTCTAAAGGTGCTCACAAACTCTTCTCGCTAAATCATGTGACTGACTCTACCCCAAAATTTCTCCTGCAACTGACCTCACCACCGTCTCCGCTTCTCTCTCTAAAGCACATTTAGTCAATGTAATCTCTCTCTAGAGGACAAGACAATCCTTCTAAGATCTTCACCCTCAGCAGCTAGTTTTCAACATCTACCGGATCTCCTTCTCCAGAAAAGATGCGATCTCAATAATTTTATGTACTTATTCATCTCCGAGGTCAATCAACTTCTCCAATATTATCTCTAGCTTCTTCCCCACGATTTTTCATATTTTTGAAATAATATAAAAGAGATTATAACTAGATACATTTTATTTCTTTATCAATATTATTTATTAATTAAAGTGATCATCCTAATGACTTTTTTATATCATGATCAAATCTTTGATAATAGTTTTTCACGATTCAACCCGGTGTTTAGAATTAACTAAGACGAAAATTGCAATCAGACAGTATTAACATTTCATTTTACTTTTACATTATTAACATTTCATTTTACTTTTTACAAAATTTAAAAACATCAATATATATATATATATATATATATATATATATATATATATATATATATATATATATATATATAATAAAATCCACAAATCCACAAAATGCAATAAAATTTAATTCTTAAAACAACATCTTAAGTCATTACTGAACAATATATGAACATCAGAAAGGAAACAGTAAAGAGAAATTATCATCATAAAAAAAATAACAATAGTGGCTCTCTTTCGGTAAACCAAATCTCTCATATTATACATATCAATATATAAGTTTTCTTTTCCTAAAATAAATCATTGCTTTTAATTGTAAATATGACTTAGTGGGTACGTACAATCTAATATGCATAAAATTATGATGCTTATGCTATGTATGATTGACCAAAAGAAAATGCAACACATTTATTTATTAAACTTTGAACTTTTATTTTAATTTTATTTCTTCCCGTTTCACATCATGTCTTTACCATTAACCTTTTTAATAGTTATCACGGGACTTCTGTAAACCTGAATGTATCATAAAAAATGTGTCCGAAAATACCCTCAAAATTGTAACCTAAGATAGCCTCGAATTGTGCGTGACGATACATTTTACCATTTCCTTTAACGTGCATGAGTACATTGCATCCCCTGCCAGTACAATCTGTGGGGGTAATCCTGTATAACTTAATTTTTTACTTAACTTTTTATATCAATTAAAACAATTTAAAATATATATATTCATATATCGATTATTTCCTCTCAATTTTGATATCACATGAAACTTTTAGCATGGTAAACATTAATGAAGTACTTGTTTTTAACTATTTAATAAAGCATTAATTCATTTAATAAAATATTAGTTTAATACATAAAAAAAATACTCTCTTTTACTATAAAAAGTATTTTGAAAAAGTTCAACCCTTCACTTTACTATACTTCCCCAAACACTTTATCTTATTATTAAACTTTAACTCAGCTGTTTGATAAATTAAAATTACTAAAGTTAATTCATAAATATTATTGAAATGAAATTAGCGACACCATTAAAACTAATTTATTTAATCAATACATAAATCTTATAAATTTTTATCTTACCCCTCTCGAAAACCCTGTTTCACATTTTCCTCGAATCCCAAGAATTTATCAGATTCATTCACTTTCGAATCTAACAAAATTTAATAAAATTAATTACTTTAGTTTATTATATCATTAATTTTAATAATAACATAAAGTTTAACAGCTACCTTATAGGTTATGTAATCGATCTCCTCCTATGCTTCACTAACTTCTCCTTCAAAGTCGAAAATCTCTACATTAGAGTCCCGATTCATTAAAACTTGTCATTAATTAAATATACACATCTGGCGCGCGCGCGCACACACACACATATATATATATATATAATTATTCATAATATAATATATTAATTTATTAAAACATCAAATTTATCTTATAAGCTTTCTGCTCCCCTCAGTCGGTGGAAAAAATATTATGTTTGGACTCCGGACATAGAGCTACGTTCGGAGTCCAACAAATAACGGACACGTGGAATTCTGGACCCACATAGACTTCCAGTAAAAAAAAATGCATGCACGGCCTGGCCCACTTCTAACCTGGTGCTTTTCGTATTTTTCGGCCACATATACAACAAGTAATAAAGAATTTAGAGTAATAATCGGGCTATTGAATGTTTAGGAAAAGATGAGTTTTGATTTACAAGAATCTATGAATACAATGAATAAACATATGTCTTATGTAGGCGAGACATTAAAGAACCAAAGCTAATAAAGAGGTTGAAATACAGACAACGGGAACATACAAATCCTCTGTCCGAAGTGTCAAGTCCAACCAAAAAAGGAGGAAAGTTGGTTCACTAGAGTTTACATACCAATTAAAAGAAGAAAGAAAAAACAGATGTCATTGAGCAACATCATCTAGGAGATGCCCTAGTATTGATACGGAGAATATAGTTGATAAAGAGAATATAGTTGACAAAGAGAATATAATTGTACGTACTATAGATGTAGATGATCCGATAATAGTGACCAGAAAGAATAAAACATGTTGAAGACAATGTATTCACTGGCGATGCGACAATGCAAGAAGATCCCGAAGAGGTTGAACGATCAGTGAAGGGTGTTCTTGAGTCGCTCGCCCATAAAGTAAATAACCATTTCTATTGTCTTCCCCATCTTCTAATATGATATTAATTTTGTTAAAGTCTATGTTGTTTTGTAGGCTCTTCGTCGTCATCTGTTATAGATCACTCCAGCACTTCAGCTGTAATTAGTTCTGTTGGGGAGCAAGCATTAATAGAAGCTGTACATAGTCCTATTGGAGAACCAGCAGTAATAGAAGCTGTACAGTCCTGTTGAAGAGCCAACATTAATAAAAGATGCACATAGTCTTGTTCATAGTGAAGCGCAATAGGGGCAATAAGCACTAATAATTGTAGATGATAAAAAAGAGCCCAATGAAGAAGACATAGATACGCCGAGCCAGAGCTCCCATCCAGACGATTACGCGCTAGTGGTACTAATAATTAGCTTTTCCTGCTCTTAATCATATCTTTAAATTTCATTGATATGTTAATTGAAATCTTTTGTAGCCTCGTCCTGACGCCCTAGTGATTGTTTATCCTGCTAGATCATTAATTCCGCTTGTAATGCAGGATGTAATAGATAGCTGTATTGCCAGCTACACTGGGGTGTAAGTAAATGTTCAAAAATTTTGTAATGTTTAGAAATCGTGTTATGTTAAATTGTAACAAACATTCTTTGTTAACGATGTAGATATGATATCATCCTTAATAAGGGGGCAGCTGTACTGGGCTGTGCTAGATTGGAGAATATACTAATGAACCGTCTGTTCGGGAATGAACATGTTAATGTTTTTGCCTTTATGTTCGAGGACAGAAGGAAATGGTCACCTAATATGTACAGGCTATACATATACGTGTCCATTGTACTGGGTAATTACAGAAGTTTAATTTATTCTTATAATGTTAAAGCATATCTTCCTTCAAGACTCACTACAAGATTCATTTTTGCAAATGCATAGGAAATTTGATAGGTCAGCATTTATTAAGCACATTACAAAGGAATCAACTAGAAATAATGACATCATATTGTTTCCTATCGTTGATAATCAACACTTAATTTTATTGTTTGGGGAGTTGAAAGGAAGAAAATGGAAAATGTAGGACTCCCTGCTCAACATGATGCATAAAGGGGTTGATCTAAACGTTGTAAGTAGATTTGACACAATCCAGAAATTTAATTAATTATTTTCTTTTTTTTTGCAATAACAAAATGAAAACAACAAAACAACAATACTCTAGTAAAAACACTTAATAAACACTGTAATAACACAACAATAGCACAATAATAACGCTGCAATAACTCAGTAATAACACCTTTAACAACACATCAATAACATAAGGAAAACACTGCAATAACACTGCTATAACACAGTAATATCACATCTATAACACAATAATAACATATGGATAATACAACAGTAACACACCATAGTAATTACTAAACTCCAACACATCAATACTCCAACAAAAACAATGTAGTAACACAACAATAACAAAAAAATAATACTGCAGTAATACAATAATAATACCACTTGAGCAACACAACAATAACAAAAGGAAAACGCTGCAATAACATTGTAATAACACAATGAAAACACAACAATACCTTAATAATAACACCACTGCACTAACACAACAATAACACAGGGAAAACACTGCTATAACACTTCATCAAACTTTTCAGATCAAACTTTATGCACAAGGTGCTGACCATGCATTTAGGGCCAAACAAGATAAATGGCCAATGACATTTCGTAGAGGTGTTTCTACTCAAATAACGGCTTTGACTGCGATATGTTCGTTTGCAAGTACATGAAAACTTTAGTACAAGCCGATGAAATCGACTGGAAGGAGCATTTAAACTGGCAGAAACATATGGTCCAATTTAGAGCTGAGTTTGTGTATGCCATTTGTATGTGGACTCTGCCTAAGTCATAAACATTTTCCCTGTAATATATTATATGTCAAATAAATAAGTAATCTTTACTTGTTTAGACTCGTTATTCAGATGTGTTATTTATAGTTGTTCTACTTTATTAAGGCTCAATTGTGCTTTGTTGTACTGTATGTTGCTTTGTTCTGCTATGTGTTATTTTACTGATGCTCAACTGTACTGAATTGTGCTTTGTTTTGATATATATTGCTCAACTGTTATTTTGCTATACGTTGTATGTTTTTTATGAATATCTAAGCACCCGCCCTCATTTTAACTATTATTTTTCGTCAGAGTTTTGTTTTTTTTTAAAATGTCTATTTAGTATAATTTTTTCTATTTTCTTAAATAAATCGACTTAATTTTAATAACAGTAATGTGTCTATTTAATACTTTTATAGTTTGCATAATCAAATATATTTTTAATCAAATTACAACTTCAAAGTAATAAATAATAAAAAAGGTGATCCCAATTAATCCATAAATTTTATTGTTTTACAATAATTTAATTTTACAGTCCAGTTTTATTGAGATATATTGTGAATCAAACAAAATTAAGGATACGTGTAGTAAAATTCTATATCAGCCCACAACAAAATGTATCCTGATATTCTCAATGATTTATTTTTCAAGAATAGCTATTATTTATTTATGTTTGTTGTTAGTTGAGTGATCAATTTTTTGGTGATATTATACCAATAACACCGCATATTACACAAAGTACACCGCATTTTTTTCTCAAATAACATAGCGAAAAATGAAATAACGTCGTGGAATATTCCAATAACACCGCAATTTTTCCAAATAATGTGAAAAACAACATAATAACACTGAGAATATTCGAGTAACACCGTGTTTCTTCTAAATAACACTGCGAAAGTGACAAATAACGCTGTGGAAAACAAAATAATGCATAAGGAATATTCGAATAACATCATGTCTCACGCTTAATAGCACCGCGCATTTGAAATAACACAGCGAATATTCAAATAACACCACGTTTCTCCCTAATAATACCGCGAAATTGACAAATAACGTCGCGAAAAACGAAATAATGTTGGGAATAATGCCGCGTTTTTTAAAAATAATGTTATTTTATTTTTTCTGTTGTTACTGTAGTGTTATTTAAGTGTTTTCCAGCTGTAATTGCTGAATTATTGGGGTTTTATATATGGTGTTATTTGCTTATTGAACTTTGAACAGATTTGGAGTTGCTGAAGTGGTTGTGTGGTTTTATTCAATTGTTATTGAAGAGCACATTGTTATTGAATTGTATTTGAATTGCTTGCGAAGTTGGAAGACAAACAATACTTGAAAAACACACCACTAACACCAAAATAAAACAAACATAACAACACTTCTAATAATTGAATTCTTCAACTGAATGCGGAGATTATCTAGGGTTTTTTTAAAATGGTTTTATTTTGGTTTTTTCTAGTGTTACTGTGGTGTTATTGATGTTTTATTAGAGTATTTTTCATCTGTAGTTGCTGAATTATTGAAATTGTAACACAAACACTACAATAACACTAAAATAACAACAAATTGACTTCTTAAGGGAATCATCCAATTTGTCAAACAAATGAAAAGAATAATTGTGCAGACATGATACATCTGTCAACGAATAAAACTAATAATTACAATGAATCATAATAAATTAGAGCTCACTTATAGAATCTATCAACAGTTCGATGTATGTTTGAGTTGATATTTGCGATGCATAATATTCCTGCTATATTACAGTCATAACAAATTTTAGAAGAACAGTTTAAACAAAAGGCTCAAATGAATGAATTTTAGATTTCAGTTATAACCTGGCTTAGACAATTAGACAAAATTGCCTCGGATGGAATTTCAGGTTCCCGACTTGTTGATGCTTCTTGATCTTTTCCTTTATGCAATACCTAGAAAGGAAATATTATATAGATTAAAGAAGTTTTGAATGTAGAGATATTTACTTTTGGACCTCTTATTTTTTTCCCAGTACCCTTTCAACCAATTTGTAGATAGACCTCATCTTTGTTAGATCATTCACATTGCAATCTATATTTGACAGTTTTTTCTTCTTTGTTTTATTCTCAAGTTGAGGTGTTTTTTCAGATTTTGCTTCATCATGATCTACAGATTTTTAAATATTTCCCAAAGCATCTGCTCGGTAAATTCTTCTCCTCGTGCTTTATTGATGAGTTGGTACATAAACTTCTGTGACTGTGAACGGAATATGTAGCCACTTGGAGAACCAACCATCATTTGGGACTCCTTCAGATGTTTGTAACTAAACATATTATAGATGTTCCTTTTAACATGAATAGACCATCACAATAAGAAATATTTATCAGGAATCAACTTTATTTTAACCACATTAAGAACATATAGTGTGAGAGAACACAACAGTCTCTTCATTTCAAACTTCTTGCAACTGCAAGTGACCTAACTTTGTCAAAATTCACAATCCATTTCTTGGATGTCTTATCATTATCCAAATTCCTTATATAATATTTTGACCCATTATCTAAGGAGAATTCGAGGGACATAACACCCATTGAGTAACTCTTGCTCGAACATTGAGTAAAGCTTCCTCGTATAAAATGAGGAAGCTTGCCTCAAAGTTGGGTTGACTTTAACCATCAGCGTAGTGACAGTTTGATCACATTTGAAATCTTCGTCCTTTTCATTCCGCCGCCATGATTTCATTATATTTTCAAGTCCGATAAAACAATCTGTGAGAGAGCTTGTGGGCTTCGACACAACATGACATATTATTTGTGGAATCACTTTTGAGTTGATAAGATTCTCATTCCAAATATTTCTTTATTGAAGGCAGTGGACCATTTGTGTCTGATTTTGTATATATCATGCAATCAAACATTACGCATATCAATCATTAAGGTCCAAGTCTCTTCGAAATCCTCCTCAGAATCACACTTACCCTTACATTTATAAAAAAGACCCATGTTGGTCTTGATACAAACTCCACAATGCACTTTTGAAGGAAATTTTTTGTAGATATGTAATCCGTGCCGCGTTGTGGGAGACATTCATTAATGGCTGTTGTCATTGCTTTGTCCTGATCGATGAAAATAGTTGTTGGATGTTTGTCACCCATTATTCGAATAAATGCTTTGAATAACTATCTAAACAAATTAATAGTCTCTTCGAACAAAAAACCAACCCCAAATATGACGTTTTGTCAGTGGTGGTTAACTAGCTTAGCATAAGTTATACTTATTTAATCTATAGCTTGTATAAAAAATTATTACATATCCAAAGCAGTCATAATCTTGCCTGGATAACCCATCACTAAAAAAAAAGTTGTTAATATACCATACTCATCGGTTTGGAAATCCCAGGCAAACATGCTATTCTCGGCTTGCCTCTCCATGAACAATTGTATTAGAGAATTGACATCTCCATGTTAAATTCTTTTTCTTTCTCTATGAATGAAATTAAACGCATATCTCTTCGTGCATTCCAAATTCTCCACTCCCCGACTTCTGTAGCAATGAAGTTATATGCATCTGTTGCTGTGATCCCTGATCCTGTCATTGATCTCAGCACATCTACATTTAACTCAATTATCATCCTGCTGAAACGAAGGAGATGCTTATCACTTTTAGCCAAAGGATGATTATGACTTTCGATGAACTTCTTTATTGTCCATATGCCTTTAAGATCAACTTCATAGCGATTCATGGCTTGACAGCCAGTCCTCGTGTCGGCTTTTTTGAACTTCACTGTATTCATAATGTTACTCTTTCTTGTGACCAGTTTTTCTGCAAATAAAATCTTTGGTCTTAATTTTCTTAGAATTCAGCCAATAACTACTCCGGTTCTTTTGAATAGTGAATCCTACGTGATATGCACAGGCACAATAGTTATCATAAGTTTTTTACTCATTGTGGACAGTGGTGCTAATAAAATTTCCTGCAATAGGATTATTGCAAATAAATGTATGCTCACACGACTGCAGATTTGCATAAAATTTAACCCATTATAAGAAATGTGAGAAACACAATAAAAACACTACAAAAAACCCAATTAATAACATAACCAAAAAAACCACATCAACTCCATCATAAACAACATAATAACAACACAATTATACAGAATAATACCAGAATAACACCACAATTAACCGATAAGCATGCCTACATGAGAATAATTCTAGGATAAAACCAAATAAACTAAATAATAACTTGACAATAACATCCAAAACAACACACAAGAAAAATAAAACACTTCCACCACATTAAGACTAACAATAACACTACAATAACGACATAATAACACAACAAAATAGTTTAATACACAACAACAAAACCACCTAATAACACCACATTAACACCTCCATTTACAATAGAATAACTCCACTGTTATACCATAGTAACAATACTAAATCACAAGCAAAAAATAGAATAACACTAGAAATATCAGAATAACACTAGAATAACACCTGAATACATTAAGATAACACCAAAATTAAACAAAGATAAACACCGGCATACCACCATCATAATACCAGAATAACACCAGAATAACACCAAAATAACAATAAAAAAACTAGTAGACATGCATAAGAATAATACTAGACTAATACCAGTAAAACAAAATGATAACACCAAAACAATAATAGAACTAAAGTAAAAACTAACTTCAAGTTAAATATACCAAATAAAAATTAATTGACAAAAAATTATCAAAATAACACCAAAATAACACCAAGAAAACATTAACATAAAACAAAAATTTGCGACACTAAACTAGAACAACAAACTTACTAAAACCTTACATCACTAACATAAAAAATAAGCGCAGACGTAATCTTAAACAAGCATAAAACTAGAAAACATTAAAGACTGACTTCATCTTCGTAATTGAGAGAGTATGATGGCTGGAAGACCTCCAACATTTTGTCGTTTAGTGAGAAGACCATCGAAACCCTAAGGAAAAACCAATAGAACAGTAGCTACCCAGCTGGGCGCGGAAAAATAAAAGCCAAAATGACACTTTCGTAATGTAAAGGTTCGGGTTAGGGTTAGGCTGGGCCTCATGCGCGTTTGATTTTACCGGAAGTCTGTGTGGGTCCATAATTCAACGTATCCGCATTTTTTTGGACTCCGGAGTCCGGACATAATATTTCTTCCAGTTGGTGGATTCAACAGGGTAGCTCGCCCACGACTTCTTCCTTTCCGTTGACTTCGCCTTCCACCGCACGTGAACACATTAGTAGCTACTAAACCGATCCTCCTTCCTTCCTCTTTGTCATGACCAAATCTAGAGCAGTGCATGCCGACCAGGGTTCCCCGTCAAAGACTTTCTCCCCTTCGATGTCTGCACTCGAGCACAACATGAAGGTTTCTTCTTCCTCTTGCACTTCCCCCTCTTCTTCTTTCTTCCACTCCTTTGCCTTCGATTTGCGGCTCAATGTAGCACCACAAGCACAGGAGTTTCAACTTCGACAAGGCGACAAAAGCAAGCGGCAACGCCCCTTTGTTCGTCTATGGCAAGACGTTGTCTTACACACTAATTCAGTGATTTCTCCTCTCTTCTTCTTCTCTACTCCAAAATTTCTCTTTCTCATATGATTTTTTTTTTATCACATTCTTTTCTCACTCCCTCACTTCCTTTCTGAAAAAGATCCTCCTTATCGTAACGATGGTTAGCCCTGTTCTCGATTCGATTTATTAATTTACTTATTAATATTATTTTTTTACTCTTTTATTTCAGTTGTTACATATTGTATGCCCTTCCTTTTCTTGTACCATTCTTTTAGAGTTATATATTTTTGCTATTTTCAAATGAAAAAAACAGTCACATAATGAAATTAAAGGAAAAAAAATTGACTTCTATATAGAAAGAAATATTAGAGTTTGATGTTAAGAAATTTAGAAGTATGCAAGGGCCGCTACACCGGCGCCCGGGTGTAGTGTCAAGTAAGCAAGGGTTCCACATTACGGACGGATGCGGGTAAAGAAGTTAGTCCATGATACTAGTATTAGGATAGGATCCTGGAATATAGGTACTCTCAATGGTAAACTAATGGAATTGGTTGATATTATGATCCATAGAAAGATAAATATCCTATGTATTCAAGAAACTAAATGGGTTGGAGAAAAAGCTAAGGAGATTGATAACTTAGGTTTTAAATTATGGTATTCGGTAAGAGTCGTACTTAGAAATGGTGTAGGTGTAATTATAGATAAGAGTTTGAAAGATAATGTTGTCAAAATTAATAGAGTTGGAGATAGAATTATAAAGACTTAAGATTATTATTGATACTAAGATTTTTAATATTATAAGTCTTTATGCTTCCTCAAGTTGGTTTAGATATAGCTCTAAAGATAAATTCTGAATGATCTAGAAGACTTAATACACTTGATACTCCTCGAAGAAAAAATTTTTATTGGAGGAGATTTAAATGGACATGCTCGGTAGAGTGGTAGAAGATTTCGAAATATTCATGGTGGCTACGGTTATGGAGCGATTAATGAAGAAGGTAGAGCCATTTTAGATTTTGCTTTAGCGTATGATATGATTATTACTAATACTTTATTCAAGAAAGAGATGAGCGATCTTATTACTTATAAGAATGGATCTAATAAAACACAAATTGATTATTTTCTTATGAGAAGAAGAGATCGTCGAGATTGTAAGGATTGTAAGGTTATTCCAAGTGAGCGATTAAGTACCCAACATCGATTATTAGTTCTAGATTTTAAGATGAAGAGTTGTAAAATAAAGAATACTAGGATTCAACATCGTAGAATAAGATGGGGGCACCTAAAAGACACAAATAAAATTATTTTTATGAGTAAAATTCAAGATTTAAATATTTGAGATGTTCATGAAGACGCGAATATTATGTGGGAAAAATTAACTAATACTTATTAAACGAGTAGCTAAAAATGTACTTGGAGAATCAAAAGAAAAAGTTTACATAAATAAAAATAGTTGGTGGTGGAATAATAATGTGCAAGAAAAGATAAAATATAAGAAGTTGTGCTTATAAAAATTGGTTTAAATGTAAAAGCGTAGAGAATTGGGAAAAATATAAAACGGCCGCGAAGTGTAAAAGAATAACTGTGACGCTAAAAATTCAGCTTTTAAGTGATCTTTATAACATGTTGAGATACTAAAGATGGTGAAAAATATATGTATAAACTAGCCAGACAAAGATAAAATAAATGCAAAAATTTAACTCAAATAAAATGTATTAAACAAAAAAATTAAAAAGTCTTTTTCTTAGAATAAAAATATTCAACATAGGTGTGTGGGTTATTTTGATAGACTTTTTAATGATGATCTTGAAAGTATGATTGACTCTTAGTGATCTTAATATCGTTAATAATAATAAAACTTTTCATTTTTACCGTCGCATTAGTAAAAAGAAGTTGATGAGGCTTTAAAGAAAACCAAGGGGGAAAGTCCGTAGGACTCGATGATATCCCAATTGAAGTGTGGAAATGTTTAGGTGATTTGGGGGTTTCTGGCTTACTAAACTTTTTAATATTATTTTAAAAACTAAAAGGATGCCTGAGGAGTGGAGAAAGAGCATTTTTGTCCCCATTTTTAAGAATAAAGGAGATGCACAAGAGTGTGCAAATTATAGAGGAATTAAATTGATGTGTCATACTTTAAAATTATGGGAGAGGGTAATTGAACATAGGTTAAGACGTATTACGAAGATTTCTCATAATCAATTTGGTTTTATGCGCGGCGGGTCTACCATGGAAGCTATATATTTATTGAGAGGTTTGATGGAGAAGTACAAAGATAATAAGGAGGATCTACATTTGATTTTTATTGATTTAGAAAAAGCTTACGATAAGGTTCCTAGAGATGTTCTTTGGAGAGTCCTCGAGAAGAAAGGTGTTGATATGACTTATATTCAAGTCATTAAAGATATGTATGCTAGAGTCGTTACATGTGTTCGAACCGAAGGAGGATTGACCAAGTATTTTGCTATTTACGTTGGTTTACATCAAGGATCAGCTTTAAGCCCATATCTTTTTGCTTTATTTATGGATGGTCTTACTGGGCATTTACAAGAGGATGTACCTTGGTGTATGCTTTTTGCTGATGATATCCTCCTTGTGGATAAGATAAGCGAAAAAGTCCAGGAAAAGCTTGAATTATGGAGGTCTACATTGGAGTCTAAAGGTCTTCGTTTGAGTAGAACTAAAGCCGAATACATGGAATGTAATTTTAGTAATAGTAGGTCTAGTGACAACGAGTGTAACTTTGGGTGATCAAATTATTAAAAGGTGTGAACGATTTAGATATCTCGGGTCCATTGTTCAAAGCGATGGTGATATAGATGGGGATGTTAATAGTAGAATTCAGGTTGGTTGGTTGAAGTGGAGGAATGCGTCCGGCCTATTGTGTGATAGAAAAGTACCGCTTAGACTGAAAGGAAAATTTTATAAGATAGTGGTGAGACCTTCAATGCTCTATGGTGTTGAATGTTGGCCTTTAAAAGAGAAGCATAATGTTAAGTTAAGTGTTGCCGAGATGAGAATGATTAGGTGGATGAGTGGCTTTACACTTAGAGACAAAATGCGAAATGAATATATCCGTAAAAGTGTTGGAGTTGCACCGAGTGACGGATAAAATTAGAGAGAGTCGCCTTAGATGGTTTGGTCACATTAGACGTCGACCACCCGATGATCCGATTAGGAGAGTAGATGTTTTAAATACAACTTATGTTAAGAAAGGCAGAGGCGAGACCTAGGAAAACTTGGGCTTATTGCATAAAAAATGATCTTAATTTATTAGAATTAAACGAAAATTTGACACTAAATAGGACGCAATGGAGAAAAATGATTCATGTAGCCGACCCCACTTAGTGGGATTAAGGCTTTGTTGTTGTTGTTGTTGTTGATGATGTTAAGAAATTTAGAAATTGATGGATTCCTCACGTAAGAGTGAAAATGGAAGCATAAAACAACAAAAAAAGTAACTTGAAAAAAAGAAGAGGCTGAAAGACAAATTTTCTCATACGTTCGAGAGATTATGAAGGAATCGAATTTCGGTGCTGAAGTTCTATTAGAGAGGGAAGAATTTTAATTCTAAAATTTTAGCAAGGTTCAACTACAAAATTCCCCAAATAAATTATTTCCAAATGTTTCAACTTTTTCTGAAAATCAACCAAAATCATTTCATAGTTTTCCACTCTTTCAAACGATTATTTTGATGTTTAGAATCATAGGTTAATTGTTAAAGAAGAGGAATTTATGAAATTTGTTTATGTTATTCTAAAGTGTTTATTTAAAAAACCGTTCAAGCACCATATGAACAATAGTGGAATCTGATTTTTCACTTATAGATGCATGCATCAATTGTTATTAATTGAGATGATGGTGATGTTCTTTGAAATATATATATATATATATATATATATATATATATATATATATATTATTGGTTATTTAAGCATTGATTATTCATTTTTTCTCCCATTCAGTAATCATTAGGAAGCAAAACATGAGAGCTGTTGGAGCCATAACTATGAGCTTGCTGGGATGGAAAAATGGGAGAAAAAAAAAAGAAAAGAAAAAAGAAATATGTTGAAGAGAAAAGAGAAGAGGAGAGGGAGAGGAGGAAAAATAGAAAAGTATGCCTACAAATTAAAATTTTTTATTTTCAATTTTGATTTTTGTTTTCTATTAATGAATTGATTTCTAATCGGAGTGGTAGTTCTTTATGCTTGAATGATGAGAGGTGATTTTGTGATTGTTTATAAAAGGAAGAAATTCCGGGGCATTCATTTCGAAGGGGTAAATCATGAAGTGGGTAAGATATGTAAATTCTAATAAAAATTAAAATTTATTAGATTAATTATTGTAATGTATTTTAAAGTCTTGGTGTTGTTGAATACATGTTTAATACACCTATTCATAATTAAATTATGATATGAAAATTTAGTTGAGAAACCTACAATTAAATACCTCGGTTATATAAATATTTTAGTTGTTGGTGATACTTTTATATCATGACATCTGATGTCTATAAACTGCCCAATTATATATTTAGTGTCTTCAACACATTTTAAATTGATTTACCTGTTTATCTAAATATTCAATGATGAAGATAAGTTGAGCTTAAGAAATAAATTTATCATAGGGGAATATAATAAAAATAAAGAACCGCAAGTGGTACAAAGTGGTCTTCAATAGAGGTAATAGGTCCTCAATATAGTTCAATAGTGATGATGCTGAGTTCATTTGGGCTTTATGAAACTTGATAATGTAAGCATTTGAGTTGGGTTTACACTGTTATATTTTGTGGTATGAGTTTCTAATTCACTATCTTATAACGACTAGTAAACCTAGGCAATATATAGCACATTTTGAAGCTAAATATTATACAAGACCTCATAGAACAACTAATAAAAGAAAGATTTGATATATTTAAATTATTATGCAAGTAATTAAACCATTAATTTGAGAAAATGTATTTAGAACAATTAATTATACAATTGTACTGCTATCTCCTCGTGCAAGAATTTCATTAATTTTTTATGCAATGGTAATAGAATTAAAAATTTGGGATGTTCATGAAAAATCAAATGTTATGTGGGAAAAAGTAACAAATACTATTAAATAAGTGACAAAAGATGTACTTGGAGAATAAAAAAAAAGTTTCTATAAATAAAAATAATTGGTGGTAGAATAATAATATGCAAGAAAAGATAAAATATAAGAAGTTATGTTATAAAAATTGGTTTAATTGTAAAAGCTTAGAGAACTGAGAAAAGTATAAAACAGTCTACAGAAAGTCTAAAAGAATAACTTCTGACGAAAAAATTTTTGCTTTTAGTGATTTTTATAACAGATTAGATACTAAGAAGAGTAAAAAATATTTGTATAAACTATTCAAACAAACATAAAAGAAAAGTAAATATTTAACTCAAGTAAAATGTATTAAAGATAAAAATCAAAAAGTGTTTTTCTTAAAAAATAATATTCAACATAGGTGAGTGAGCTATTTTGATGAACTTTTTAATGAAATTTCTAAAAATACGACCAATCTTAATGATCTTAATATCATTAATAATAATAAAACGTTTCATTTTTACCGTCGCATTAGTAAAAAAAAGTTGAAGAGACTTTAAAGAAAACCAATGGTGGAAAGTCTGTAGGACCTGATAATATCCCAATTGATGTGTGGAAATATTTAGGAGATTTTGGAGTTTATTGGCTTACTAAATTTTTCAATATTATTTTAAAAACTAAAAAGACTTATGAGGAGTGGAGAAAGAGCATTTTAGTCCCATTTTTAAGAATAAAGGGGATGCGCAAGAGTGTACAAATTATAGATGAATAAAATTGATGTGTCATCCTTTAAAATTTTGGGAGAGGGTAATTTAACATAGGTTAAGACGTATTACCAAGAATTCTCAAAATCAATTTGGATTTATGCCAGAAAGGTCTACTATGGATGCTATCTATTTATTGAGAGGTTTGATGGAGAAGTACAGAGATAATAAGGAGGATCTACATTTGATTTTTATTGATTTAGAAAAAGCCTACGATAAAGTTCCAAAGAGATATCCTTTGGAGAGTCCTTCAGAAGAAATGTGTTGATACGACTTATGTTCAAGTTATTAAAGATATGTATATGAGAGCTTTTACTTATGTTCGAACTGAAGGAGGATTGACCAAATATTTTCCTATTGCTGTGGGTTTACATCAGGGATTGACTTTAAGCCCATATCTTTTTGCTTTAGTTATGGATGGTCTTAAAGGACATTTACAAGAGGATGTAGCTTGGTATATGCTTTTTGCTGATGATATCCTTCTTGTGGATAAGACGAGTGAAAAAGCCTAGGAAAAAAATGATTTATGGAGGTCAACATTGTTGTGAAAACCGACGACAATAAAGTGAATAATGGAACGAGAAAAATTGCACGCAGAAAAATAAATTTCAGAGCGACATAGATTTATGTGGTTCGACAAATTTGCCTACATCCACGGAGCTGCAGAGAATTTTATTTCTTCGAGGAATTACACCGTCGAGCGCTTCGATGTTTACAAGAAAATCTCTATTTCCTTCTCTCTCTTCCTCTCTTCCTCTCTTTCTCTCTTAGAGGACTTAGCTTGGCCCTTGGTTGGCCTTTTTTTTAGCTCTTGCTTGACACTCCTTCTCTAAGCCAAAAGAGGCTATTTATAAAAACCAAGAGAGTGATAGTTGGGAGGTAGGTGAGCGGTAGGTAGGATGTGGTAGGTGAGCGGTAGGTAGGAAGGTAGGTGAGCGGTAGGTGAGATAATTTAATTAGGAATCTATTTAATATGGACCGGGTCTCCACATTACCTAACAATTCTCCCCTTGGAGACTGGGACACTCATTGCACCACCTACAGTCTGCATCATCTGCTAGCTGTACCGACATTTTCCTCAAACATGATATCCTTCACCTCTGTAACTCAAAGCCCCTGTCTTCATGCCAGAAGACCAGCTGAAGTCGAGCATAACTTCAGCTTCTCACGAGTAAAACCCTCAGTTGACTTATCATCATCAACATAGCCTTGTACCACTAAACTCTTTCTTGGGTTATTCTTGTATCTGCTTACGACTCCCATTGCATGAGCACTATCCTGCCCTTGTTGAAAGCTTTTTACAATAATTTCAGCCTTGTACCTCTTACTGCCACCAAACACACTCTTCACCTGGTACATCCACTTGTTGTGCAATGTCTTCTTTCTCGGTGGAAGTTCTGCCTGCTCCCAAATCTCTTTCCCTGACAGGGAATCCGTCTCCTTCTTGGTCAGCTCCCACTTGCTCAAATTCTCATATTGGAAGAATTTTTCATAGCTCCGTGGTTCTCCACCATTTGTATGTACAAGGTCCAGTTTTCCTGCCTGACGCTCTGCCACTTTTCAAGAAATTGACCTTCTGCTTCCCTATAATGCACCTCTGACTCGTATGTCCAAGGTTGGAATGTCGTAGATCTCTCGTGCTCTCTGCAACTGTAGTAGCAACAGTGTTGAGTAAATCAGTAGTCATATATAGTGTGTCAGTTTTCTTACCCCGAGCCAGTACTAATGCTCTTTTGGTAACCTTTCAGGTGCTATCTGAGAACACTACCGAATGACCACCCTCACTGAGCTGCCCAACATAGATGAGGTTTTTCTTCAACTCAGGAACATGTTTGACCTTTTGAAAGTTCATTTGCTCTTGTTAGGGAGTGTAATATCAACATCTCCCATCCCCACCACGTCCAGAGCTTTTCCATCAGCCAGATGTACCTTCTCAAATTCGCCTGCAACATAATTTCGCATCAACTCCCGGTGGGAAGATGTATGGAAGGAAGCTCTTAAATCTAGTATCCAGTCATCAACAGAACTATGAACTGCCAGCAATAACACATCATTTATTTCTTTAGTTACAACGTTAGCGCCATCATTCTCCTTCTTCTTAGGATTCCTGCAGTTCCTTTTTATGTGGCCAACCTTGCCACAATTCTAACAAGTTGCCTGTTGACAAGACTTTAATTTGATCTTTCTCTGTTTGAGCTCCTGTCTTGTGATCTCATTCTGGAATCAATAATCAGTGCCTAACTCGAACCCGAGGTCTCTTTCCTGCGCGCCTCTTCAGTCAAAATCAAATCACAAATTTCATCATATTTCAGTTTAGATTTACCTACAGAACTGCTAATTGTCATCCTCATGGCTTCCTAGCTTTTTGGCAATGAAACCAACAATATCAACTCACATATCCTATCATTAAAATCAATTTTAACATGCGACAATTGATTTGTGATAATGTTGAAATCATTCAGGTGTTGAGAGCAACAGACACCTTCCGCCATCTTCAAGTTGAGTGACGTTTTCATCAAGTGCACCTTGTTATTCGCCGATGACTTTTCATACATACCTGATAAAACCACCATGAGATCTGTAGTAGTCTTTTCCTTGATGACGTTGTGGGCAACCGATCTTGACAGGGTTAATCGTATAACCCCCAGAACCTGTCGATCCAACAGATTCCATTCCGCCTCGTCCATCTTTTCCTGTCGCTTTGCCAGTAACGGAAGATGAAGTTTCTTCCCATAAAGATAGTCCTCTATCTGCATCATCCAGTAAACAAAATCTGTGCCATTGAACTTCTCGATCTCTGATGTCATCACTTTGTCTCCGCCCATCGTTCTTCTTTAGATCCGAACCGGGGCTCTTATACCTGTTGTTGTGAAAAACCGACGACAATAAAGCGAATAATGGAACGAGAAAAATTGCACGCAGAAAAATAAACACCAGAGCGACACTGATTTACGTGGTTGGACAAATTTGTCTACGTCCACGGAGCTACAAAGAATTTTATTTCTTCGAGGAATTACACTGTCGAGCGCCTCGACGTTTACAAGAAAATCTCTATTTTCTTCTCTCCCTTCCTCTCTTTCTCTCTTTCTCTCTTAGAGGACTTAGTTTGGCCCTTGGTTGGTTCTTGCTTGGCTCTATCTTGTTATTCTTTCTCTAAGTCAAAAGATGCTATTTATAGAAACCAAGAGAGTGGTAGTTGGGAGGTAGGTGAGCGGTAGGTAGGATGTGGTAGGTGAGCGGTAGGTGGGAAGGTAGGTAAGCGGTAGGTGAGATAATTTAATTAGGAATCTAATTAATGTGGACTGGGTCTCCACATTACCTAATAACCATTGAAGTGGCATTCATTTGAGTAGAACTAAAACTGAATAAATGGAATGTAATTTTAGTAATAGTAGCTCTAGTGACAGAATTGTAACTTTTGGTGATCAAATTATTAAAAGGTGTGAATGATTTAGATATCTTGGGTCTATTGTTCAAAGCGATGGTGATATAGATGGGGATGTTAATAGTAGAATTCAAGTTGGTTGGTTGAAGTGGAGGAATGCTTCGGGTCTATTGTGTTATAGAAAAATACAGCTTAGATTGAAAGGAAAATTTTATAAGATGGTGGTGAGACTTGCAATGCTCTATGTTGCTGAATATTGGCCTTTAAAAGAGGAGCATAATACTAAGTTAAGTGTTGCCGAGATGAGAATGATTAGGTGGATGACTGGCTTTACACTTAGAGACAAAATGCAAAATGATTATATCTGTGATAGAGTTGGTGTAGCTCCAGTGACAGAAAAAATTAGAGAGAGTTGCCTTAGATGGTTTGGTCACATTAAACATCGACCATCTGATGATCCGATTAAGAGAGTAGATCTTTTAGATTCAACTTATGTTAAGAAAGACAGAGCTAGACCCAAGGAACACTTGGGCTGATTGTATAAAAAATGATTTGAATTTATTAGAGTCAAAATGAAAATATGGAACTAAATAGGACACAATGGAGAAAAAGGATTCATGTAGCCGACCCCACTTAGTGGGATTAAGGCTTTGTTGTTGTTGTTGTTGTTGTAGTAATATATTGATCACATGTACTTGGTTTATGGTTTGTGTTCATTCATGATTACCACAATTGTTCATTGTTCTTTAGTTTTTGAGCATTGTATCATTTTGTTTAGTTTCCCAAGTTGTATAGTTCATTAAGGTGTCATAAATATTATTTTTGGAAAAATTTAAAAAATAAAAAAAGGCCGAGACCATATAGAATTTGTAAAATTTTGTGATCATATTTTATTGTATAACCATTTTTAGAAAGAGAAATTTTGAGATAAAATATCTAATAAAAATTATACTTTCGCTAAGAATTTTGATATGTTTTAGATACTCTATAAATACATTCAGTAGTAAGTTGATAAGCGACACTAAGAACTTACGACAGAACAAAGCCAGAAGGTACTCAAACACCAGACTTATTTTTTAACATACTGGATGCAAAACTTACTAGAATTTATTTTCTGAATTTAGGAGGATGTAAGCTGGTGTGAAACTATATGGTGTTGCTTTGTACATTGGTATACAAGGTTGTTTCTAACTTAGGATGTATATTCGAGTCTGACTGTTTAATTTTGCTGTTTGTTTTCGTATATGTATCGAGCTGCAATGTTGGAAACTTAAGAGTGCATTTGGGGCTAATTTTTAGCCGCTTTTTATTTTGAAAATCACATTGGGTGCATTTGGGAGCCCTCTTATTCAGTGCATTTTGTAAAAGGCAATTCACAAAATCATAATTTTGCAAATGGCGAGGCGGGGTTCAGTTCCGCAGAACAAACCCGATGTGGTTTGGAAAAGTTGTCACTGTCCTTCATCTTTTCCACAAATGCCATGTTCTATTCGTGATATTTACCCTTGTTATTTGGCTTCTCCCTAATCTTTGTTGCGTGCTTTCTAGGTTAGGAATACCAGTGAGGGGTTTTGGTTTCTCCCTTGTCTTCTCTGCGAATCATTTTTTTGTCTCTTGAGCATTTCTCTTTGGTTTAGGGTCAGGCGATTTTTTTTTTGGCTTATTGTTCTCATTTTAACTTCCATCTCACCGTTTATCCAAATTCTGACCTACTTACTGGCAGGTATGATTGTTGGTATAGGGTCTGCATTCCACACTATTTGGGTTTTACATTCCACGTGATATCTTCAAATATTCAGATGGTTACTTCATTTTCAAATTTTTGTGGATATCTGTGTATTTGAGCTGTGTTTGCTTACTGTTGAAAGCTTACGTGTTAGCTTTGTAAATACATAAGATTTGTGTTCTCTCTTTGGTTTAAGGTGTTCATTCCATGCTATTTTCTGGGGGTTGCTGTGATTGGGGTTCGGTTAGTTCTGGTTGGGGTTTTGTTGGCTGTGGTTGGGTTTTTGTTGAATGTGGCTGGGTTGCTCTGGTTGCGGTTTGATTGGCTGTGATTTTGGTTGTTCTAATTGGGGTTCGATTGGCAGTGGTTGGGGTTGCTCTGCTTGGGATTTTGTTGGTTGTGTTTGGTTTTGCTCTGGGTTAGGATTTTTGTTAGATGTGGGTTTTATTGGTTGTGATTGGGGTTGTTCTGATTGGTGTTCAGTTGGTTGCGGTTGGGGTTGATTTGATTTTCTTTTGGTTAGCTCTTGTTAAGTTTGGTTTTGTATTATTTGTGTTTTATTTCTAGGCTGGCTTACTATAACTTTGGGATTTTGTAGTGTGCAGTCTATGTTATGTGAGTGGAATGAACGGTCTGGTAATTTGTTTTGAATTTCTTTCTTGGGTTTGTCTATGGACTTTTGTGGTATGCTAACTATAAAAAAAATGTATTTTCACTTTTAAAAGTTGAAATAATGATCACTTTTATGTGATATGAGAAGCCATAGGTTATAAATACAAAAAAAGCAAGTTTTTTGATATGTATATACATAAGATTAATGTTATGTAAATAATGCCCCATCTTCTATGTAAATGTATGAGCATTGCTTATTTTTCAATATATATTTTAATGATTTGCATACATATCAACTCTTATGCACTCATATAACTACTTGTCATCTTCATGGCTATTGTATTTGTTATGATAATCGCCTGATAGGTTTGGTGTAGCTCAAGTGGATGACAAGATTAGATAGTCGTCTTAGATGGTTTGGTCACATTAAATGCCGACCATCTGATGATCCTGTTAGAAGAGTAGATGTTTTAAACTTGAATTATGTTAAGATAGGCAGAGGTAGACCTAAAAGACTTGGGCTTATTGTATAAAAAATGATCTTAATTTGTTAGAATTAAATGAAAATATGACACTCAATAGGATGCAATGGAGAAAAAGGATTAATGTAGCCAACCTCACTTTGTGGGATAAATGCTTGTTGTTATTGTTATTGTATTGTTTTGATAATAATATTGTGCATGTTATATGTAATGTGAGTTTCGACAGCTTTGGTTTTCGTAATGTTATCTAGAGTCATGATGGAGAAAAAGAATAATGAGTCCAACCGATCACCAATTATGATTCATATAATTGTCCCTGTTTGTTTGTAATCACAATTAAGCACATATAATACATGTTCTCATAGTCTGTATGACATGGTCAACCATAGATACTATCAGGTCTTCAAGCACACATGCCACATTTAACCACATATATTATTTAGTTTTAAAATGCATATGACACAATTAACCAAAGATATTACTTGGTCTTAAAGTCTCCATGATGCAGTCAACCACAAATACTAACTAAACTTGAAGCCTGCATGACACTGTCAACCACAGATACTACCTGATCTTAAAAAAATATGACACAGTGAACCACATATACTGTCTGGTCTTAATGCTTGTATGACAGTCAACCACAAATATTACTTGTTCTTAAAGCACACATGACACGATCAACCACATGTACTACCTGTTCTTAAAACCTGCATGGCACAGTCAACTATAGATACAACCTGGTTTTAAAGCCCGCATGACACAGTCAACTACAAATGCTAAGCCTGTATATGATTATTGAATGCATTTCGTGATCCTGGATAGATCAATCTTTGATGAGTTGATATCACTAAGCTTTACTTAGACTTTTTGTCTTTTTAAAATATAACTTCAATTGTTTTTATTAATTTTTTAGTTATAAGCTAAATTATATAATTTCCTTCAAAATATCTATCTCTATGATAAATCAGATAGGAAAATAAAAGGAATATGGTATATTGACCAGTTGAGAGAGGGATGTGAGGATATATTCTTTTATTTATATTTGAGAGAGATCGAAATTGATCATAGATCAACCATACATTTCAATAAAGAAAATTGGCAAAATATAACAAAAAATTTTCATGAAAAAAATTGAGAAGACTGTATCATAATATTTAGTTGAAGAACAAATAAAAGCAACTCAAAAGGATTGAAAATTGTGGAAGTGGTTAAAGAGAGGGACAACTAGATTAAATACGAACCTTATTAAGAAAATAATGGATTCTGCTTTTGAGCATAGTCCAAGAGAAATTTGTAAGAATATGAGATACTTGAGGTTCTTAAAGGTTTTGATTTATCTTTTTAATTTACATGCTTGCTTTATAAAAAATAATTATTTTCATGAATATTTTAATATGATTGCATAAAATTATTTGATGGCACACATACCGTTGCATGTGTTTGCAACAATGATATGATCACATATATCGAACGCTGCGGGCATGAAACATAGAATATTTTAGCTGTTCTTGACTTCAACATGTGTTTTATATTCTTAATAGTTGGATGGGAAGGGAGTGCTTGTGATAGTAGCATATTCAAATTTTTTTGTCGACGAAGTGAATATAAATTTTCAATGCTTTTACCTGGTTAGTAAATTCATGACAATATATAAAATGTTAAATTTGAAGAGAAAAAATAATAATGTTACTATTCAGAGAAATATTACCTTGTCGATTAAGATATCTATACACCGAGGTTTTTTAATACTCTTCCTCGATGCGAGCTACCAACTTTTCGATTTTGAGCGCAGTAGCTAAGAAATCAGAGAGGAATAAGTTGTTCAACAAAACATACTTATCATTACGGGGTTTTATCGAGAGAGTATAGAAAAAGAAGTGGGTCATACTCTTAGATATGTTGATATTTTTCTTGAAAGAACAAAAAAGATAGTTGTTGCAATTGCAGCTCTATATATTTTATACAAAGACATCTATCTCGAGACGATATTGATTCCAGGGTCTTAAATGAAGATCCAACTTGCATACCCGTAGAATTATTCAATTATCAGACATTAAAATAGTTACTCGAGAAAGACTTTAGTGTGAATGGTTCAACATACCCGATGTGGAGAGTGTTCAAGATATGATACATCTAAGAGGAGACATTTGAAATGCTTTAGTAAATTTATCGAGTATATCTAATTACTATTTTGTAGTTTCTTCTGGTGGATATTTAATATTTAAGCTGTATCGAGGATTTGTTAATGTTTGTCCTCTTTTATATTTTTATAATTTAATTATTAAGGTTATAACTTTAGAGATGCATATTTTTTGTTATAAGTATTTTTTCTGATTTTAGACTATAATATATATTTTTAATTCTATTGCATATGTAATCTAATTTGTCAATTAAAAGCATAACTTTTTATAATCTCAAGAAAAATGAGTTCAAGGTCAGTAAGTACTTCAAGAGTTATACAGTGCCATTGTGGTACAGTGTTCTGAATACATATATAAAAAAGAAAAGATAGGTATGTGAGGAGAATTTATTGCTGTCTTCGAAATAAAACTCATTAAGATTGTAGCTTTTTTCGATGGGTTGATATAAAATAGTTAACTCGAGATAGTGACCAAATTAGAATAGATATTATCCCTAAAACTTAATTGTTTGGACATAAAAATTAACGTTATTGTAGCATTACTTGTTTTCTAGTTGTTACTATTTTTATGATATTATGTATAAAGTGATGATTTTTAATTGATGTATTAGACAACTTTAGATTCCTGACGTATTTTCTATATTGTTGAAGCTATTTTTATTATTCTGCAATAATTATTTTGAAAACTATAGTCATTTAGTTAAGTTAGATCTATAATGAAATGAATGTCTTTTTCATTAGAAATACCAGCGATATAACAAATTATCTAACTGACTGACTGTTATTCTAACAACAGCTTTCTCATAACAGTAAGGAAGCAACTTCACAGTTATTTCTCCAAAAAATGCAGCAGCTCAAATACATCAAGTTTGCACATGAACTTTTGTCTAACTTCCAAGTTTGGAGATGTTTAAAAGCTTGTGATTCTTCTGTCTTAGCAAGTTACGCTCTGAGAGTATGCGTAGTTTGTAATATGTGCCTCGCCATACTAAGCTTTCAAAAGCCAAATCTTGCTAAAATCATTTACTATTTGTTCTCAAGTCATGGTACTGTGGTAGCAAGTTCGGGCTAGCTATTTATTTTCTGCTTCTAATTATCCACAGTTTTAAACCATGTAGATCAAAAGTGATTGACGTCTTTTATCTTGATCAAGAGTGCACACGAGGAGCTGAATCTAGCAGTTAAACCGAATGCTTCTATTGAGGTATGTTTAATATGGATTTACAGGAGTGCTGAAGCCTCAAACAAGTGCATGTCGTTTCAGATGTGTTTCGACAGTTCTCTATGCTGGTAGAAAACAATCTGATGTTATTCAATCAAACAAGTATAGCTTCTTCACCTAATTCCATCTAATAGTTCTGTGTACAGTTTGAATCTTCAGAGAAATGAAAATGCTGAATTGAAATGCATCTTCTTATGCCCACTGTTGATAGCTTAAATATCATAGAGAAAAAATAATTTTTTTTTAATGGATAAAAAATAATTTATTTATTTTAGGTAATAAATAAGATGAGAAAAACAGAACATTCTTATGCTAAAGCAACTATATAAAAGATTAAATTAAAAGATTGCATGTCATGTGTGCGTATGTGTATTTGGGCTTAGCTAATGAAATCTTATGATTGCCATCAAGCATATTTTGTTGTATGTGTGGTGCACATTTGGAATTCGTTATTTTAAGAATGTCATTTAAATCACATTAGTTACTCAAAAGTCTGATTTATTGGTTGCATAGCAGATGGTACTCTCATGACTGTTAATTGAATTCTGTGATTTTACTGGGTTTTTTGTTCGAGTTTAAGTAAATTTGTTAATATTTCAAAATATTTTAATTAATGAAAATTAAGCTTAAGCTTTTATAGCGCAGAATGTCATACTGCATGATATGTTATGATACATTAATATTTTAATATGATCAGTTTACATTAATTGTGATTTCTCAAAATTTAAATTATTGGTATTGTGCGCTAGACAACTCATTGTGGTATATTTTATTATCTCCATTAAATATTTAAAAATAAATTTAATATTTATGTGTGTGTTTGTGCATGTGTGTGCATGCTTGTTTATTTCTTTATTTAGAATTTGAACTAATTATATTGTATGATGTATATCACATAATAAGAATATATATATATATATATATATATATATATATATATATATATATATATATATATATATATATATATATATATATTAAATTTTGCATTCTAGTATATTTTGTAAAAACTAATCACATGTTTTTATTAATGTTTAGTATGATTAAAATTGAACTGATTGTACTCTATGATTTAGAAAACTAGAAACCAAACGTTATAGGGCTAGAAATTATAGAAAATGTTAGTGATAATATAAAAAGATTTAAAAGATTACATAAAAATAATAATAATAAAAGATACACTATCACTTGAATCAACTAAGATCTTGCGTGGGAGGAGAAACTGTTGCATAAGGAGTACGTACGCAGAGTTGCGTGTGTACTCCCCTCGATAACTCTCAAGTAACCTTATAATAACTTTGAAAAATATTAAAATGGAACCGCAAAAGGTTATTGGAGGGGGGGGGTGTATTTTGGTGTTATTGTTGTTATTCGAGGTTTTGTGAGGTTGTTGGTGTATTAACTCCATTAATGCCAAAATTACCACCCAATAACTTCCCACGGTTTCATTTGAGTTTTATTCAAGCTTATTATGATGTTATTTGGAGGTTATTGGGGGGAGTATGCATGCAGAGCTGTGTGCCAACTCTGTATGCAACAATTTCTCATGTGGGAGGGAGGAGGGAGGGTTTATAGTGGAGAGAGGGAGGGTTTATAGTGAAGGAAAAAAAAAAGTTTAATACAAAGGTCATCCTTTTCCTTCATATTCTTAAGAATCTGTTCTTGAAAGATGATTCTAATCTTAAATTAACTTTGTAGGAGCATGAATATTTAGAGAGTTATGTAAGAATAGCTGGCTTCTAACTTTTGTGTAGAAATCGTGTAAGGTTTTTTTATCACCATGAAGTTGAGAAAGTTTAGCTTAAGGTAGTGAAGGAAATTATAATTGAACAAATGCTTAGACGATCAGTGAGTACAAATAAGTTCATGGTGGCTAAACAATTATATATTGATTTGCCTTTTTTTGTCACTTGTGCTTTTTAATCTTTTAATTACTACAATCTCTTTTTTTGAATTACTTATTATGCTTTGAATGATTGATTGTATGTGGTATATAATTTAGAAAAACAACTTTGGAAGAAAATGTTATGATCTATATGTCTCAAAATTTGAATCCCGTATCAACTATCTTTTATGTTTCACCTTATTTTTGAAAGAGTGTAATTTTTTATTCCAACAAGTTGAAATAAAATTTTTTCTTAAACTAAGTTAAATAAAGAGAAAAAAAAACAATTCTCTCGACATTGTTGCCTCGTTAAGCATTTGTTTTTGGTTATGTCCATTGTTTGTTTATTTTGTCCAAGAATTTTTGTTGAAGTTGTTCCTTATATGCATGTTTGATATTAGTATGTTGATTTGCTTATTTTTGCCTCATCTCCAGTCAAGATAAACATTCATGGGACAATCATTTGAGCATTGGTTCAAATTTCCGTTATTTTAAATATTTTTACCATTGAAATGCATTTGTTTTGATGCAAACTTGAATGCTAGATGACAAATAAGTTAGCATTTATTTCTCTAATAATCAATCGAGAAAGGTTGTAAGAGGATATATATATGGGCATTGATTTACAGTCTCTCTGAGAATTTTGTTGGAGTTGTTTTTTATATGTCTGGTTTCTTTTTTTTATTGAATTACATATGTTTTTTTTGTTAGATCTTGATCAACCAGAAGAAATTATGGAATGAAATATATGTGAGCATTATCTTTCTATTTCTTTAATATTTTTTTTTGACTTACTCTACATAGGCATACACGATGTTAGTTGGTCGATTGGCTTGCTCTTGCTTCTTCTGTCTAGAAGCACATTTTGGGGGAAGAATTTTGAGCACTGTTTTTTTTTCTTAATCTGGGAGATTTTTACAAATGGAATAGCATATGCTTTGATGCAAATTTGAAGTTTACATAACAAATAAGTTAGAAGCATCTATACTTATCTTGATCAACTAAGAGAAGCTATGGAATGTAATATATTTTGAGCATTGCTCTTTTGTTTATTTAGGAATTTATGTGGACTTGTTCTATATATGCATGCACTGATGTTAGTTGGTCAATTTGCTTGAACTTGCTTATGCATATGTCTAGAGGAACATTTTAGGGAAGAATTTTGAGCAAGGTTCATTTTTTTTTTATTTGGATGATTTTTATCAATGGAATAACATATGTTTTGATGCAAACTTTAAGTTTTCTTGACAAATAAGTTGAAGTGTCTATACTTATCTTGATCACCGAGAATAAGTTATGGAATAAAACATATATGAGCATTGTTTCTCTGTTTCTTTAATAAATTTTTTTTTGTGTAATTGTTTTGCACATGCATGCATTGATGTTAGTTGATCGATTTGCTTTTTCTTGCCTCTTCTTCAGTCTATAGGAACATTTTGGGGGGAGAATTTTGAGCACTGGTTCGTATTTTATCTGAGGGATTTTTGCCATTGGAATAGTATATGCTTCGATGCAAACTAGAATCTTACATGATAGATAAGATAGAGACATCTCTGCTTATCCTGATCACAATTTGGAGAAGTTATGGAATAAAATATATATGAGCATTTTTCTTCTATTTCATTCAGAATCTTTTGTAGACTTGTTTTGCATATACATTCACTAATGTTAGTTGGTAGATTTTATTGCTCTTGCAAGTTCTTCTGTGTAGAGGAACTTTCTTTTTGGGAGGGTAGATTTTGAGCACTGGATCGTTTTTTTTATCTAAGAGATTTTTACTAATGTTATTGCATATGTTTTGATGCAAACTGAAAGTTTACATGACATTTAAGTTAGTAGCATCTATACTTACTTAGATCTACTAAAGGAAGTTATGAAATGAAATATATATGATCAATGTTCTTTGTTTCCTTAAGAACTTTTGTGGACTTGTTTTGCATATGTATGCATTGATGATAATTGGTTGATTGGCTTGCTCTTGCCTATGCATATGTCTAGAGGAACATTTTAGGGGGAGAATTTTGAGCACTGATTCACTTTTTAATCTAAGAGATTTTTACCAATGTAATAATATATGCTTTAATACAAACTTGAAGTTTACATGAAAAATGAGTTAGCAATATCTATACTGATCTTGACCAACTAGGAGAAGTTATGGAATGAAATATACATGACCATTGTTCTTGTATTTCCTTAAGGACTTGTTCTACATATGCATGCACTGATTTTAGTTGGTCGATTTGCTTGCTCATGCCCCTTCTTCAGTACAGGGTAACATATTGGGGGGAGAATTTTTAGAACTGTTTACTTTTTTTTATCTGAGAGATTTTTACCAATAGGATGACATGTTTTGATGCAATTTTGAAGTTTACACGACAGATAAATTAGCATCATTTATCCTTCTCCTGATAAACTAGAAGAAGCTATAGAATGAAATGTATGCAAGCATTGCTTTTCTATCTCATTAACAATTTTTTGTGGACATGTTCTACGTATGCATGCATTGATGTTAGGTTGTCAATTTGCTTAATCTTAATTTTTCCTTGGTCTAGAGAAACAATTTTGGTGGAGAACTTTATGCGTTGGTTTGTTTATTTTTTTATTGGAGACATTTTTCTTAACGGAATTGCATATGTTTCAATAGCATCATCTATACTTATCCTGATTAGTTAGGATAAATTATATATATATATATATATATATATATATATATATATATATATATATATATATATATATATATATATATATATAATTGTTCTATATATGCTTGCATTGAGGTTAGTTGGTCGATTTGCTTGCTTTTGCCTCTTTTTTAGTCTAGACTAACATTTTTTGGCGGAGAATTTTGAGCATTGCTTACTTTGTTTTTTATCTTAAAATTTCATAATTAGAAATACATGACAGACATGTTACCAACATTTATTTCCCTTCTGATCAATCAGGAGAAATTATGGAATGATATATATGAGCATTATTTTTTTGCTTCTTTGAGAATTTTTTGTGGAATTGTTTATATATGCTTGCTAACATGCCAATACTTACTGCGGGGCAAGTCAGCCATTCAACGCAAGTGCGCATGTCAATTAGTAATGCAGTTAATGAGTATTGCATATCAATTCCACAGAGAAAGTGTAATCATTATTTCCATTAAAAAAACTTTAGTTTACTAATTTAGCTAACCGAGCATGACGTGATCATAAAGAGAGTTTAAAAGCAAAATATTCTAACAAAATAGAGCAAGGAGAAGAAAACAGAAAGCAAAAACAACGGAAATACTTTTGAGAGTTCCTTTAAGATTTATGAGGTTTTTACCTTTATGATTTAGGGATCGTGGCGATCACGACTTTCCTATATGCTTTCCTATGAAATTTTTGTCAATCGGGGATACATTACTTCTTATCTTTATGTCTAAGTTAAAAGAAGCATGAAATCCATGAAGTTAAGACTTCCTCAATACCCAGGGCATTCCACATGACTTTATCGATACCTTGGAATGATTACATAATTCCACTCGAATATGTCTATCCCCACAGAATTCTGTGGTTAACCCTTCATTTGCACTGTGTAGCAGTTAGAAGTCATAGTTTCACAAAACACTTTAACATCTAGTTGTTTTGACTAGGAGTAAATCTAGTTCAGAGGTTAACCAACAATAAGACCATGAAAGCTCAAAGAAAACACTTAACAGAAAAATATTATGGAAAACCATGATAAATCTATTACCTGTTACATCACAGAGACACAAAGAAGAATTTAGCCAGATATTGTAGATAAATCTATAATGAGAAAAACTATGCATGAATATTTTATAAGCAAGAAATACATGAAAGAATTACAAGAACTTGTTCTCTCCTCGATGACAGTGACTCTCCCTCTCGTGCAACACTTACAACTCACAAAGCAGAGGAAAAATTTGTCTTTTGGGTTTTCACCAAAGCTAGAAGATAACCTTCAAAAGAGCACTCAAATTCTCTCTACAAATCCGCCTCTAGCAGCCTCCAAGACTTTTCTGGTGTAGAACTCTCTCCAAGAAGCCATCAAAATTGATTTTATAACAATAATGACGCTTTGGGCCATCAAATTTCCTACCTAAAATGTTTTCTTGCTCGTCAGAATTGCAAGAGCGGGTAAGTCATGCCTGGTTGTAGCGTGGTCACGGCGTTAATCTAGCTAGGGTTGGTGCTCACGCCCGATTCAACATCATGCCGCAACCCTTCGATACATGGCATGGTCACACTATTGTCAGGTGTGGTCATGTCACTTCATGATACTTTTTGCTTGAGTTTCTGGTTCCAAATTGGTCGTGTTCAACTTTGCAGCCTGTGTAATATCAATAAAAACCCTTCCTCAACGTAATCTATGATAAACAAATAATAGTAACATTTAAAAGGTATGGAAAAATGCAGGTAAAATCACATAAAATTGACGTGTGCCAATACCCCCAAGTTTACCCTATTATTTACCCTCAAGTAATTACATGACTCAGTTAGATATGATGAATTGAATTAGCATTCCAATAAGATTTTATTCATTAAACATTTTTATTTAAAGCTATTAAAAGTGTTAAATATCATTTAAGATCATTCCTTAATTCCCTTCATTCTATCTTTAAGAAAACTCCATCGATTTTTATATTAGTGTTAATTTAAGTCTTTTCACTTACCTTGAATGTCTTTAATACAGTTTCAGTGAATTTTAGCTTTTTAATATTTCCTTAACTCTTTTCCTTGAAGATAACTTTCTAAAGTATTTTTTAATTAAAGAAAAAAGTCAAAGTTTTATCACTTAAGACCCGCTAGACCTCCTTCTAATTCTTTTTTGTTTCTTAAAGTTTGTTGTTGTGTGATCAATCTAAAAATGTAATAATTTAAACTATATTTTATAATGATATCACACTTTAAAGGTATGTTTTCTTGTGTTTTTTGTTGTAGGTACATCAAATTGAAGATTTTGGAGTGATTGGAGCAAAAGAAACAAAAATGGACCAAAATGGAGCATACCGGAGCAAAACGGGTCGAACCGGAGCATTTTGGAACAAAAAAAGTCAAACCGGACGCTTTTGTACCTGTGTCTGGAGCCTAGGAGCCACCAGTTGGCGTATAGCAGCCAGACAGTGGCGCCTATGCACCAAACCATCGGTGCATAGCCGCCAGTTACGGTTTTTGCCATAACGTTTAGAAGAAACATCGAATTTGGATGATTTTTGAAGCGTTGTGAAGTGTGTCTCGTGGCAATCTCATTGGGAATGATAAAATAAACATTTTAGAAGAGTTTGGGTTGGTTAGAAGGAGTTATTATGGAAGAGATGTGTCTCTTGGAGTGAAAAGGCACTTAAGGCACCCTTTGGAAGATTCATTGAATGTGGACTCTTTTGAAGAGACACTTAAGCATCTCTTGGGAAATTATAAACACTCTTGAACTCTTGGAGAAGAGGATAATTAGAGAGGAGGAGGAGATTAGAAGAAGAGAAGAAGACTTGGAGAAGAAGTGAAGGCTTGGGTGTTAACCCCAAGTGGGGCGACATGGTGAGAGAGAAAGATAAAGTGTGAGAATTTATTCTTTTATTTTCACTTTGTTCTTGGAGAGAATTGGAAGGAGATTTCTTTTGCTATACAAGGAGAGTTTGATTTTCATCAGAGATAAGTATTTTCATTGTATTTTGGTTTGAATTTAATACTTTTTTGTATATATTCAAAGACTTGTTCAATGAAATGTTCTTGTTGTTTCTCCATGTGTAGTGAGCAGTTTTCTTTATTCCTCTCTTACAATGAATTAGTATGCATGTGTAGGATATATAATTGAGTAGAGCGAGAATATATTATGATGATTTTACTTTGTTCTTTATTAACATGTAAACTTGATCAACTTGCTTGCTAAAATCTGTTGTGAGAACATGTAAGAACCAATGCGGTATTGTCTCAATCAACTATTCATAAAAATTACATGAGATTATATGGGTGAGAATGTAGTCCATGTAATTGAGTGTAAATAAATAGGGAGATATGCATGTTTAAGAGGTGTAGAATTAGAGGACTTTAGGGTAACAGACTAAAACTCCTAATTTGGTTTGATATGAAAATTTTTATTATAAGATGTTAGCCCCTAAGTGGAGAGAGAAGAGGGAACTCTAGAGTGAGAGCTAGTATCTTCCCTGTCTAACCCATCTTCAAGATTTCAAATCATCAAATTAACCTATGTTCTTTATATAACCAAGTAAAGGTAAAGAATATAATTGCTCCCATTTGTCACAATCTCTCTCACTACTTGTTTTATTTTTACACATGTAATTAATTTCGTTGTATGAGGAAGAGTATTTTTAATATATCCAACCCTACTTTCTGATTTTTAATGAGTATTTTAGTTTAGAAGTAGTATTGTAGTGATAATTGTAGGATATAAACAAAATCAAAATTTGATCGACTTTCCAAGCTAAGGGGTGTTATTGTAGACTAAAATTTCTCTTGAAAACCGCTGTGATTTACCGCAATCTCATTATGATCGATATTCGGGGCTTAATCAGAAAACTCTATATTACTTTATAACAATACGTATACTTGCGTAATATCTCTACTATTTAAAGATATAATTGAAATTTTACTTTGCTTTGGAGTCAAGTTTTTGGCACCGTTGTAAATGTAGAAATTTAAACAAGAAAATTAAAGGATGAAACTGTTGTAAATTGTAAGACGAGATCAAGTTCTTGGTGTCGTTGCCGGGGATCGCAACGGTTGATCTTGAATTTTAGGGGGATTCTAAATGAAGTATTTAGTCTTAAACTTGGAAAATTGTAGTTTCGTAAAAACTGTTGTGTTTGAAAAGTATTTTTTGTATGAATAAGTGTTGTGAAGAAACTCATTGTGTGAAAAACAAGGTGTTTATGAAAATATTTTTTTGTGTTGAAAATATTTTTTATTTAATTGTTAATGTATTTTATGTTGTTTTATGTATGCGAACTAAAGGATCTGCATGACTTGTGCCATATGATACCGAGTTACAAAAAAGAAAAAGAATAAAAAAACAGAAAGGACTTGAAAAACTTGAAATGGAAATGGAAAATATTCAAAATAATAACTTAGAAATTCATGATAAATCATTGAGGGATTATGTAAATCCTACAACAAATGAAATTCACTTAAGTATACAAAACCCTATCGTAGAAGCTGACTCGTTTGAACTAAATTCAGCGATTATCCAACTGGTGCAGAACACCCAGTTTAAGGGAACTATTTCTGAGGATCCCTATTTAAACTTATCATGTTTTCTAGAACTTTGTGCTACATTTTGTTATAACATTATGTCAGACGATGCTGTTAGATTAAGGCTTTTTCCTTTCTCACTAAGGGATAAGGCTAAAATGTGATTATATTCATTAGCACCTGGCTCTATTAAAAATTGGGAGGGGTTAACTCAAAAATTCATAGCTAAGTATTTTCCACCTTCAAGGACTACTAAACTTAGAAATGATATGATCTCATTTTGTCAGTATGAAGGGGAATCGATATACGAAGCCTGGGAAAGATTTAAGGAACTCCTAATAAAGTGTCTACACCATGCTCTGCCCGATTGATTAATTATTCAAACGTTTTATAATGGGTTAGTAGGATCCCTTAGGTCTATAATTGATGCTGCTGTTGGTGGTTCATTAATGTCAAAACTATTTGATGATGCATATGCATTAATTGAAGGAATGACTACAAATGAATTTTAATAACCCTTTTCATGCGTAAAGCCTAAAAAGGTAGCCAGTGTTCTTGATATAGATGCGATTTCAATTCTTTCATCTCATGGTGCTGCAATATCAAGGAAGTTGAACCAATTTGGAATGAACCAACCTCAATTTACTCCAATAAGTGAGGAAAATTCATTAGGGCATATGATTGATTCTAAATTATCATATAAGACTTTAAATACCATAAACAAACTGTATTCTAACTTTTACAAAAGAACCATCCTAATTTTAACTAGAATCATACTATTGGGGGTGGAAACAAACGATGAGAAAATAATCATGCAAATCCTAATAGAAGTTGAAATAATCAGGGGAACACAAACTATAGACCTTCATATCTAATGGACTCTAACAAAGATCAATAATTTGAGGTTAAGAAGATGTCTATAGAAGAAGTGGTTTTGCAAATGGGAAACCAATTGCAAAGTCAAAATGCTGCTATTATAAACATACAGAATCAACTGGAACAAATTGCTAATTCACTTAGTTATAGACCCTAAGGAACACTTCCTAAAAACATTGAGATCAATCCTAAAAAAACTCTAATGAACAAGTAGAAGTTATCTCATTAAGAAGTGGAAGAGAAATAGAGGATGTGGTTAGAAAAGAGAAAAAAGTTGTGAGAGAAACAAAGAAACTAAAAGAACTAAAGAACATGATTCTAAGGATCTAGAAAAATTAATATCTCCAACTAAAATCAATTTAGAAAGACCACCACCTCCATTTCCTCAAAGACTTAGACATCATGAGTTGAATAAACAATTTTCAAAATTCTTGAAAGTACTTAATGAGTTAATAATAAATATTTTTTTCGCTGAAGCTTTGGAACAAATGTCAAGTTATGCAAAGTTTATGAAGGAGATATTAACCAAGAAATAAAAACTTGGGGATTACGAGATAGTTGTACTAAGTGAGGAGTGCAGCGCTATACTTCAAAAAAAGATTCTCAGAAACTTAAAGATCCTTGTAGCTTTACAACTCCTTGTGCAATTGGAGAAAAATTATGTGGAAAAGCTTTTTGTGATTTAGGAGTGAGCATTAATGTGATGTCTCTATCTATATTTAAAATGTTAGGTTTAACTGATATTTTTCCTACTACTGTAACCCTTCAGTTAGCTGATCGATCTATCATTAATGCTTGTTAATGTGGATTAATTTATCTTTCCTTTGGACTTTATTGTATTAGATATGGAGGATGATAAAGATAATCCAATTATATTGGAGAGACATTTCCTTGTTACTGGACAAATTATGATAGATCTGCAAAAAGGAGAGTTGATTATGAATATTAATGACCAGGAAGTCACTTTTGATGTGTTAAAGACTATGAAATATCCAACTGAGAGAAAAGATGATTGTTTTTGGGTAGATGAAATTGATTATCTGAGTAGAGACCATTTCGAAGAGATTTCTGAGAGTAAGTTAACAGATGAGATTAAAATGTACTTTCTTGATGAATTGAAATATTATTTAAAGAGGACTGTATGTATGTTCAGGAGATGTGTAAAATGATGGATGTTACTAAAAATAGTAGACATTTAATTCCATCTGTTGAAAAATCTCTTGAACTTAAGATGAATGTACCCCATAAAACTTTAAAGCCTACCTATTTTGGGAATTCATCTACACCAACAGTCTTTATATCTTCAGATTCGACTCAATCACAAGAAAAACCAAAATTGAATGATGAAATCAATAAAAGACCTCCTAAGAAAGAGTTATTCAAAATCACTGAATGACATATTCCATGGTATACAGACAAATTGAATGAGATTCTGATGCTAGGGCAACCAGAGTAAACATTGGATACATCGGGTCATCGATGCTAGACTAAGTGCTTCGTGGGAGTCAACTCATGATTATCTTTGTTATCTGTTTAGTGTGATTGTTGTTATGTTGGATTGGATAATAGTGAGATGTTGGACTTTGATCCTTGTTTGATGTGTAAGAGTGGATTGGGTTAATGTTGTGAGGTGTCTTGATCTTGACTAAATTTGTATATGACTTATGGTAATAGCAGGCTGACGAGTCTGTTACGACTTAGTTCTCAACTGGAGCTGAGCATTACCTTGAAGCATGAAGAGTTTAGACTTGGACCACTCCATGTCAACTCTATTACTTCCTTTATCTGACTTTGTCTTTACTGAGTAAGATCATGAACTTACTTAGTGAACAACATCTGGATGAACTGCACTACTTTTATTTAACAGATTGTGTATACCTTAAACTTAGAGTAAACCTGAAATTGAAAACACATGAGTTTTTATAATAGAGGAATTCTGGCCAAGGGTGATAACCATATAAAATGTTTTTTAATACACCCACATTATTAGTGTAGTTTCTTCCGTTAGAAATTGAAAGTAAGGAGGGGAAATGTGAGTAGAAGGGAGATCAAATTAACCTCAGTTGCTGTTTGTTTATGAAATCTATGAGTCTATGTATTGGAGTTTGTGTGTCTATGTTTGTGAGTCAAGTAAAATGAGTCATTGGAGACAACACAACATATCTTAATATTTTATACTTGTTAGCATCTAGCAATTCCTTTATAAAGTTTAAAATTGTGTTCCTGTTTAATCTTCAGTTTGTACCTTTTCTACTATTTAAATTTCCTTTATAGTGTTATGTCAAACATGTTTACACTAGATTTACTTTCTACTGCAATATTCTACCGAGTTATTTGTTGATATTTTTGTAGGATGTGTAATAAATTGTAAAAGTGATCTTTCCCTGCCTCATATTTTTGCACTTCATTGTTATACATGTTTGAGCTTAAGTTTGGGGGGAACGAAAAATGTTTCAAATTTAAACCTTACTTGTTTTCAAAACTACAAATAAATTTGTATTTTATTTCTAATTATTATTGTTATGTGGAGTCACCTTAAGAATGTTAGAATTTTAAGTATATTAATGGAGTAGAAAAACTTAGTTGATATTTTTTAGTGAAAAGGGTGAACCTAGAGTTAAATATATTTATACGGAAATAAAAATAGGTTGTACAAATCTCAATATGTATACGAAAATAAAAATAGGTACAAAAATGTGTCAGAGGCACTCAACAGAGATAACAACACACAAATAGGAATTAACACTTACTGTTGCTGCCAAACAACAATACAACAACCCCTCCAGATAAACTGGCCTTGTATGGTTAGTGGGGATAACCTCACACAAACACGTGATCCAAGATAGTCAACAATGCAATAGTTGCCCATGCCACTGCCCTGATCGCCTAGACTCTACTCCGCTAGTATGAAAGGTGTAAGCACTCAACTGCGTGTAACCCTCAGCGATGAGAGCATGCAATGTCACCAATGCCGCAAAACTGTTGTTGACCTTCTTCATGTCCCTCTCCTATGGAGTGTAAGGGTGGCACAATTAGAAATGTGATAGCCAACAATGACTCTTGCATAATGTTGCATCATTATACATACATCGGGACTACTTCACCCTCTCTGTGGCAAGGGCAGCAAAGGTGCAAGGCCGTCCTAATTCCTTAACGATCCAGCCATTGGCCAAGCACATGACAGACTGGTGCGGGATTCTCCTTAAATCTAACATCACACTCATCTGGATACAAAAGTTCTTAATAGTGTGATTCTTTTATCACATCAGTAAGACTGGTGATAAACATATGATTAAACGGGGACCATATCCACATAAATTTTTGATTCATGCAAGCTGACTTACTATTTTGTAATTCACGGCAATGCCTCATATATTCAAAGCACTACACACTTTTAGCAAGAAGAATCTTGGTAATGTCGAGAAAAATGTAATAATTGTAAGTCATTTTATCGTACTATAACTGAATGTGTAAAATTAAATTTTAATGCTAAAAAACATAGATTAAGAGTGAAAATTGAAGTATTACCAAGATTCAAGGGATCTGCGAGTGAGATCTAGGAAAACGACGGAAAAAATGAGAAAAGATGGAACCAATTCAAGGGAACTCAGCACATCCTATTGCTTGTACTCCGATCAAGCGAAATTAGCCTTCTTTCTAATGATCTTGGAGCTTAGGAAATGGAGGAGGAGGTGCTCTGTGGAGATAAAGCAAGGGAATGGCCGAAAGGATGGGATCAACACCTTTAATGCTCGACGAAATGGTCATACCAGGTCATGTCATGGTCATGCCTCCTTAACCTGTAACAGGCCCGAATTGGGCTGGCGGCGGGGTGGTCATGCCTGAATGTAGTGTGGTCACGTCGTTGGTTGACATGGTCACTCTAAACCATGGCGTGGTCACGCAACCCCCGATACGACATGAAAAAATTTTCTTCGTTGAGGTACCAGACTTTGATAACGACATTCTTTTGAGACCCATATGCTCGAACAAATGTTGGAATAAACCTACGATAAATAAGAATTGTGCAGCAATAAAAGCAGAGAGAAATAAGATAACGCTTGAGTTGCCTCCCAAGATAACACTTGGTTTAACTTCCCTAGCTAGACCAAATATTAGGCATCATCGTACAGTGGGTCTCCTGGATAATAATGCCATGTTAGTAATCCCTGATTGCTCATCTCAAGGTCAATTCATATTGAGTTTTCTAGTAAGGTCATCTTCTCAGTTTCTTCTAAAAATTATTGATCATATTCCAACCACCGATGGAGGTTTTGTAGTAACATCTCACTTTTAACCAGATAATTATTATTCTCATAGGTAGTTCTGAGCTTAGTGGTTGAATTTCTCTCACCAAAATAATAATATTCTTCTCGGTCAAATTCCTTAAAAATTCATCAATTATCAGTTGCTCTTCCAAGTGTATATCTTCGGGATTAGTAGATTGGATTTTTATCACCCGCGCCATAGTTTCAGTTCTTTGAATTTGATCATTCCAATAGCCTTAAGAAACGTTTGATGACTTTAATGGATCAAATGTAACTGCTTGATCATATTCTCATAAAATTACCTTCCTCTCCTGGACATCAATAATAGCTCTTCCAGTAGCTAAGAATGGTGTCTCAAAAATCACATGCATCCCTTTATCAAATTTTAAATCCAAAATTATGAAGTCAACCAGAATGATAAATTTACGTACAATGACATACAAGCTTTCAATTATTCCTCGTGGATAAGCCACTTATTGATTCGCTAACTGAAGCATTAAATTTGCTTGCTTAATTTCCCTTCTTCCCATGTTGTTTGAAAATTTTCAGAAGCAAGAGATTTGCATTGGCTCCTTCACGATTTATGAGGTTTGCGATTCTATGATTTGGGGATCATGTCAATCTTTTATTTCCTACATTTTTTATGTTTTTATACATGATTGTTGTAAATTGGGGTTTCTGTTCTTATGCCTATATCTACATCAAAAGAACCCTTGAATCAATGAAGTTGAGGATTCCTCAATCCACATGACATTCCACGTGTTTTTTTTTATCCTCTAGAATGATTGTAAAATTTCACTTGAATATATCTATCACCTTAGATTTCTGTGGTTAACCTTTTCTTCCACCACACAAGTGTTAGAGGACGTAGTTTCCCAAAATATTTTAACATCCGAGTTGGCTAAACTACGAGTAAATTAAATTCGGAGGTTAACTAACAACAAGGCTATGGAAGCTCAAAGGGAAAGTGTAACAGAAAAACATTACAGAAATACTACGATAAATCCACTACCCCTACATTACGGAAGCGAAGAAGAATTTAGCCATGCATCATAGAGATGACCGTAGAGTGAAAATCTATGTAAAAATACATTGTAAGAAAAAAGTATATGAAAGACTTACAAGAAATTGTTCTCTACTTGATGACAACAACCCTCACTGTCATATGAAGCTCTCACAACTCACAAAGTAGAGGAAAAATCCCTCAGGTTTCAACACAAGGTTAAAGATAACCTTCAAAAGAGCACTCAAATTCTCTACACAAATCCACCCATAGCAGCATCTAAGCTTTCTCTGGCGCAAAGCTCTCTCCAAGAAGCCATAGGAATTGATTTTATAGCAAGAATCATGTCTTGAGCCATCAAATTCCCCCCTAAAATGCTTTTCCTCTCTTCAGTTTGGTCAAGCCGATTACTGGCATGGTCACACCAAAGAGCTGTAAGAGCTGTGTAGTCACGCTCGATTGTGGCATGGTCATGCCACTAGTCTCACTAGGGTGGCATGGTCACGCCACTACCGAGCGTGGTCACATCGCTTTGGGGCACTTTACGATTGATTTTCTTGTTCCAATTTTTTTTCATTCAACCTTACAACCTGAAAAAATTTCTAAAGAAAAATTTCCTCAAGCGTAAATATGTGATAAAAAATAAAAACACAATATAAAATTCAGGAAAAAATATAGGTAAAATCACATAAAATTGATGCATGTCATTTGCATTGATGATAGAGCATTGATTTTGCCTGCTTCTGCGTCTTCTTCATTCCATAGGGACATTTTAGGAGGCAGCAAACCTAAAGTTTATATGCCAGACAAGTTATCAATAAGGGAAGGTTATACGACTGTTATTTAGAGTGATTATTTGGAGCGATGATAGAAAATAACTATCGAAGGGCTGAACAGGTCACCATTTGTCAATTATAAAATTTACAAGGAAGTATTGCTAAACATACTACTTGTTGCTAGATAATGACCAACTGAAAATATGTTGACATTTTCATGCCTATTTTATATTGATTTTGATGATATTGCACTTTGAAGAAGGGTATTTTTGATGATTTGTTGCAGATATGTTGATTCATGGACAATGGAGTGAAAAAATATAAAAAAGAGCGAATTTGAAGAAAAAAGGACCAAAAAGAAGAAAATTTGATCTAAGGCGCCGACAACGAGCTTAACAGCGCCGACGACGTGTTTTTCTCGAGAGTTAAAAAAATATTACAAGGAAGCCCGCCGACGGCGAGATCGAGGCCGTCGACAGCGGGCCTTATGAAAGAGGGTCCAAGGCTAAGTATTCTAGAAGGCCACCGACGGCGTGCTCGAGGCCGCCAACGGAGGGGAAATTGGTTCTCTCACGAGATGCATCAAATGTGGATGATTCCTTAAGGGATGCTTGGAAAAATCATGTAAACTCTTCAACCATTTTAAAAGAAACAATTTGGGGCCAAAAATAGTGTCACAAAGTGAGTCCACTGGTGTCCATTAGAGTCCATTGTTATTGTATGTTATTATCAATGAGTCCACCGAGTCTATAGTGTGTCATTATAGTTTTAGATAGTGAGTTCAATTAGTGATATTTTGTGAGTAATTCTTCGAGAGATTGAAAGAGTGGAAGGAAAGTGAGAGATTTCTTCCTCCTTTCCGTTTCAAAGGAGAATTCTGCATATTGTAAAGAAAGGAAGAGATTCAGAAGAACTTCAAGGAGTTTGCTTGGGGAGGAATTTGAGATAAGTTGTATTTACTTATTTTAGTTTTTTAAACTTTGTTTTTATATATGAAATCCAAGTTTTGTCGTATCTTCTCTATGAAATCTGAGTAGTTTTTATATCTTTTTCCTTGTTTTGATATTTTTGTGAAATGGTAATTTAAATTAGTGTTCTAAGAGAATTTTAAAAGAAGTTGTGATAATTCTTTCACTTAATCTTAATATACTTTCAATTGGCCAATTGATTAGTTAAAATATGTTGAGTTTTACAATTATAGTGAAGATTACATCCGAGATTCAGGGAGGTCAAAGTCCTTGAAATTACGGTGCAAATAAATAGGAAAATAATATTTATCAGGCGTAAATTGGAGATTTTAGAGTGACAGACTAAAATCCTTAATTCGGTCCTATCGTTTGGGTGCTGAAGTGTAGATGTTAGCCCTCAGGCGAGGTGAACGTGGGAGCTTCGAAGTGAGAGCCAGTATCCTCCCAGCTTAGCCGCAGATTCAGTAACCAAGCATAAGATTGGTTAATGTTCTTTATGCCTGGACTAAAGGGTAAAGAATAAGTATGCTCCTATTTGGCACAACACCGTTTTTAAACTAATTTAAATTATCTATTCACTTAAATTTCTTAACAAGGAGAAGGATTCTTGCTTATCTATTTGAATTTCACTTAATTAGTAGAGTTAGTTAACTGTGGTAGAACTAGTTTATTAAAAAATTTTCTTATTTACGTTTGCATATTAGTGACAGATAGACAATTCGATTTATAAGGTTGTGATTTTAAATTGGTTTCTATAATCCTAGTTCGTAGCCTCTGAACGTAGCTTCTAAACTATCCTTGTGGGATCGATATCCAGGACTCCATTAAAGCCCTGTATTACTTGAACGATATATATAATTACGTTGAAAGATAGCTCTACGATTATTGAATATCTTTATACACATCTTTATCAAATAAAAGCAATCTTAAATTAACCCAAAGTGCGCGGGGCGGTGCCAAGTTTTTGCGCCGTTGTCGAGGATAGTTAGAAAGATAGTTAGAGCGTTAGATAAATATGATAGAAAAGATAGATAGATATATAACCTAACTAGAGTAACAAACGATTTAGGACAATTAGAAAACTTTTTAAAAGAATTTGAAACTTATTATTATTTAGTCAATTGTTTTTCTGTGAACTGATTTCGATTGTTTGCGTAAATCTGGATCTAAAATCTTATACCCTACGATTCAGAATTAGAATGCACTGTTAGAAGAATTAGAAAACTCAAAAAAGAACATAGAAATCCTGATAATCTTGATACAATGGAAAACAACGTAAACAACCAAATAATAGAAAATGAACATCAATCTAGACCACTAAGATATTATGCTAACCCTACATTTGATGAAATTCACTTAACCATCCAAAATCTAAATGTAACTACTAATTCATTTGAGCTTAAACCTACAATTATTCAAATGGTACAAAATAATCAATTTGGCGGAACTCCTAACGAAGATCCTAATTTACATCTTGCAAGTTTCTTAGAACTTTGCGCTACTTTTAAATATGTTAGAGTTTCTGATGATGTTGTCAGACTTTGACTTTTTCCTTTTTCACTAAGTGACAAGACCAAGACTTGATTAAATTCGTTAGCACCTGGATCTATTATAACTTGGGGGGAACTTTCACAAAAATTCTTATCAAAATTTTTTCCACCATCTAAGACTGCTAAGCTTAGAAACGATATTATATCTTTCAGTCAGTATGAGGGAGAATCGATATACGAATCTTGGGAAAGATTTAAAAAACTTCTTAGGAAATGTCCACATCATGCTTTACCAGAATGGTTAATTATTCAAACTTTTTATAATTAATTAGTAGGATCTCTTAGATCCATTATTGACGCTGCTGCTGGTGGATCATTAATGTCTAAACCTTTTGAAGAAGCTTATGCTTTAATTGAAGAAATGATTACCAATAATTTTCAATGGTCTGCTAAAAGGGTAAATCCTAAGAAAGTAGCCAGTATTCATGATTCAGATGCTTTAACTATGATAGTTTCTCAAATTGTTGTTCCTTCAAAGAAAGTAGATCAATACGGAATGAATCGTTCTCAAATACCTCCAGTGTTAGAAGAAAATTCATTAGGATAAATTGTAGATGCTCAATCTTCATATGAAACTATAAATTTGATAAATAATAGGAAAAATAACCCTTATTCAATCTATTATAATCCAGGTTAGAAAAATCATCCAAACTTTAATTGGAATAACCAAGGTAATGTTAATCCTGTTAATCCTCAGTGGTGGAACAATCCTGTAAACCCATTAGGAAATGTAAATAATGAGGGTAATAATAATTATAGACCTTCTAATCCACCAGGTTTTTATAATAATTCACAATTCAAGGAGAAGAAGTTATCTATAGAAGAATTAGTCTTGAATATGGGAAATCAATTACAAAGTTAAGGAGCTGCTATTAAAAACATAGAAAACCAATTAGGGCATATTTCTACTGCACTATGCAATAGACCTGTTGGAACTTTACCTAGCAATGTTGAAGTAAATCCTAAAGATCAAGGAAAAGAATAGATTAAGGCTATTCAATTAAGAAGTGGAAAAGAGTTGGAAACAAGAGTTCAAAAAGAAACTGTAGATGAAAAGGAAAAAGTGGAAATTGAAGAAGAAAATGAAAGTTTATGTTCTGATTTACCTCTGAAACCTATGAAAATTACTGTTGAAAGACCAGCACCACCATTTCCTCAAAGACTAAAGCAACAAGATAAAGGAAAAAGATTCGCTAAATTCTTAGATATTTTAAAAAAATGTCAATAAATATTCTTTTTGTTGAAGCTTTAGAACAAATGCCTAATTATGTTAAATTTATGAAGGATATACACAACAAAAAGAGGAAGTTATTAGATCATAAGACTGTTGCACTCAGTGAAGAGAGTAGTGCTATAATTCAGAAAAAGCTTCCTGAAAAACTTAAAGATCCTGGTAGTTTTACTATCCCGTGTGCTATTGGTGAAAAATTTTATAGTCGAGCGTTATGTGATTTGGGAGCCAGCATAAATTTGATGCCTTTATCAACTTTTAAAAGGTTAGGAATATAAGAGACTACACCAACTTATGTAACTCTACAGTTAACTGATCGATCTATTACACGTCCTAAAGGAGTTGTAGAAGATGTTCTGGTTAAGGTTGATAAATTTATCTTTCCTGTAGACTTTATCATTTTAGATATGCAAGAAGATAAATAAATTCCAATCATTTTAGGAAGACCATTCCTAGCTATAGGAAGAGCCATGATAGTTGTTCAAAAAGGAGAGTTGACTATGAGAGTTAATGATCAAGAAATAATCTTTAACATCTCAAAGTCAATGAAATATCCTTCAATAGAAAAAGACGATGAATGTTGTAGAATGGATATATGCAATTATTTGAGAAAAGAATATTTCAAAGAAAATTTGAAGAAAATGAAGATATAGAAAACGATAAATATAATGAAATTTATAACGAAGAAGCTGATTATATTCAGGAACACTTTGAAACGCTCAATTCAACAACACCAGAGAATGAAATATTAATTCCATCTATTTTAAAACCCCCTGAACTTGAATTAAAGACTCTTCCAAATCATTTGAAATATATATTTTTAGGAGAATTTTCAACATTACCAGTAATTGTATCCTCATACTTAAATGAAATTCAAGAACAAAAATTAATGGATACATTAAAAAAGTATAAAAAAGCTTTTGGTTGGACTTTAGCTGATATAAAGGGAATTAGTCATTCAATTTGTATGCACAAAATTTTATTAAATGATGAACATAAACTAAGAATTGATCCACAAAGGAGACTGAACCCTATTATGAAAGAAGTACTTAAAAAAGAAATTTTAAAATGGTTAGATGCTGGAATTATATATCTTATTTTGGATAGTACTTGGGTAAGTCCAATTCATTGTGTTCTTAAGAATGGAGGAGTAACTGTTGAAGCAAATGAGAATAATGAATTAATACCTATCAGACAAGTTACTGGATGACGTATTTGTATTGATTATAGAAAATTAAATGCAACCAATCGAAAAGATTACTTTCTTTTTCCTTTTCTAGACCAAATGTTGGATAGGCTTGCTGGACACAAGTATTACTGCTTTCTGGATGGATATACCAGTTACCATCAAATTCCTATTGCTCCTGAGGATCATGAGAAAACAACTTTTACTAGTCCGTATGGAACTTTTGCTTTTCGAAGAATGTCTTTCGGATTGTGTAATGCACCTGCAACATTCCAGATATGTATGATGTATATATTTAGTAAGTTAATTGATAATGGAATAGAAGTATTTATGGATGATTTCTCTGTATTTGGGACATCATTTGATGCATGCTTAAATCATCTTGAAAAAGTTTGAGTTATGCGAAAGAACAAATTTAGTTCTAAATTGAGAGAAATGTCAATTTATGGTTGTAGAAGAAATTGTATTAGGGCATAAAATTTTGGAAAATGGCAGGAAGTAGACCCTACAAAAATTCAAGTTATAGCTAAATTACCACCTCCTACTACAGTGAGAGTGGTAAGAAGTTTTCTTGGACATGCTGGTTTCTACAGACCATATATTAAAGATTTTTCAAAAATTACCAAACCTCTATGCTAACTTTTATAAAAAGACAAGAAATTTGAATTTACTGAAAACTGCTTAAATGCCTTTAAATTATTAAAGAAAAAACTAATCACAACACCTGTAATAGTTTCACCTGACTGGGAGAAACCATTTGAATTAATATGTGATGCTAGTGATTATGCTATTGGAGTTGTTCTTGGTCAAAGATATGATAAGATTTTTATAGTTTCATACTATGCAAGTAGAACTCTTAATGATGTTGAAATTAACTACACGGTTACTGAAAAAGAGTTACTGGCTATTGTGTATGCTTTTGATAAATTCAGATCATATTTAATTGGGACTAAATGTATTGTGCATACTGATCACTCTGCTATTAAATATTTGATGCAAAAGAAGGATACTGAACCAATATTAATTAAATGGATACTTTTGATGCAAGAATTCGATTTTGTGGTAATTGATAGAAAGGGAAACGACAATCAAATTACTGATCATTTGTCGAGATTAGAATATCATGAATCTTCTGACACGGACAATGAAATAACAGACAGTTTCCCTGATGAACAACTTTATAATATTAATGAGTGGAAAATAACCTGGTATGCTGATATAGCTAACTATATAGTAAGTGATATTTTGCCACTTATGTTAACACTGCAACAATGAAAAAATTCATTCATGATGCAAAAGCATATTTTTGGGATGAACCATATTTATATAAGCAATGTAACGATATTATTATTAGTAGATGTGTACCTTATGAAGAAACTAAATTGATCATTCAAAAATATCATGATTCTGAATTTGGAGGACATTTTGGGATTGACAAAACTGCGCACAAAATTTTACAAGCTGGATTTTATTGGCCTACTCTTTTTTATAGATGTTTATAGATATATCAAAACTTGTGATAGATGCCAACATGTAGGTAATATATCTAGAAGAAATGAAATGCATTTGAATTTCATGTTATAACTTGAGATTTTTGATGTTTGAGGATTAGATTTCATGAGACCATTTATTCCTTTATTTGGGAACTTATATATTTTGATTGTGGTTGATTATGTATCAAAGTGGATTGAAGCACGAGCTTTACCTCGTTGTGATGCTAAAAGTGTTTCAAGATTCTTAATGAAAAACATTTTCACAAGATACGGAATGCCGAGAGTGATTATCACTAACGGAGGATCCCATTTTATGAATAAATACATTCAAAGATTGGTAGAAAAGTTTATTATTGTTCATAGATTCTCTACTGCTTATCATCCTCAAACCAGTGGTTTAGCTGAACTTTCTAATCGTGAGATTAAACAAATTTTAGAAAAGACTGTAAATCTTAGTAGAGTAGATTGGTCTGCAAGACTAGATACTGCATTATAGGCATACAGGACTGCTTATAAAACTCATATTGGTATGACTCCTTACAGACTCATTTTTGGAAAAACTTGCCACTTACCAGTAGAATTAGAGCATAAAACATATTGGGCAATTAAAGAATTCAATTATAATTTGAAAAATGCTGGTGAGAAGTGATTGTTACAATTGAATGAATTAGAAGAATTAAAAAATGAATTTTATGATAACGACACAATTTATAAGGAAAAACTGAAGTTAAGACATGATCAGAAGATTAACCAGAAGAACTTTGAACTAGGACAAGAAGTTTTTCTTTACAATACAAGGTTGAAGTTATTTCCTGGGAAATTGAATTCTCGTTGATTAGGACCCTTTACTGTAACTCAAGTTTATACTCTTGAAGCTGTTGAAATTAAAGATCTGAAGACTGGGAGTAGATTTAAAGTAAATAGACATAAATTAAAATCATATTTTGAGGGTAAAAGACCAAATTTTAAAGAAGTTTTAATGCTCAGTCAACCTGAATAACACCTGAATATGTCCGGCTGACGACGTTAAACCAAGCACTTTATGGGAAGCAACCCATAGTTATCTTTATTTGTTGTGTGTTTGTTTGAATTTATCATTAGTTTGTAGTAGTATTGAATTCCACTGCTTGTAATTACCCTTTGATCATCATAGAATTTGGATACATGAACAAAATTTGGAACGTATTTGACCACGGTGTTTTTGTGTAAAACTTTACCTAGGGAGCCGACGGCGCGCTCGAAGCCGCCGATGGCGCGCTCGACGCCACCGACGACACATTTTTTCCGAGGGCCCTATATTTAATTGCACAGAGCTCGCCGACGGAGCCATCGAGGCCGTCGACAGCGATTTCGGCGAGTGGGCAGTTTTTCGAGTTTGAAACGACAATTGTTTGGCAATTTTTAGCGAATTTGTCCCCTATAAACTTCTATGGACGGTTCCAAAACTCTATAGTTCTAAAAAATGAATGGAAACTTCCTTGAATTCTTCTCTAATGGCTTCTAATTCAATAGATCACCCTAGATTTTGAGTGTTCAACCGACGAAAGTTCATCAGTGCCGAGGTACAATGAATTTTCAACAAAGTGATGTCAAAGAGGAGGCTAATTAAAGAAAGAGGTTTTGTGAATCGAGGATTGAAAAATCCTTCAACAGCAATTGAAGAAATGATCATGCGGCGAAGATGGGATGTATTTTGATACACCATTGCCGCAGTAGTCGTCCCTGTGGTGAAGGAGTAACGCCAATTTGCATGGAATCAAGCAAGGAAACATTTATGTGTGAGGTAGGTGGATAACTTTTAATTCTAGAAGAATTAATGAATTGTACATGCTTGAGAATGTTCCTGTCTGCCATTATTCAAATTTTGTGCCGACAAGAGATAAGATGAATGAAATATATCAATATTTGACGGACGAAACTGAAGGCTGGGAAGTTAGAGAAAATAGGTATGTCAATTTTTCTGCTGCACTTTTAAACCCTCTTTTCAAGACATTGGCACTTTTGCATATCTACAAATTTATTACCGATGATGAAGATCGGTAAAGTCACCAAAGAGAGTGCTATATTGAACTACTGCATTTAAATGAGATGGCCAATTGATATTGAATCAATTATTGTGAAGTCTGTTTTTGGCCTAATCGTTCAAGGATCATCTCAAGGGCTTGGACATCCTTCAACAATTTTCTCAATATGAAGTCTGTTTCAAGTATCGTACGAGATTTGGGAGAAGGTATTACTACCTTAAAAACCTTTAAGAAACTCACCGACGGGGCGCTTGAGGCCGCCGACGGCATGTTTTTCCCGAGACTATTGAAATTAAATTCAATTGAGCTCGTCGACGACTCGAACGACCCTGCTGACAGTGAGATCCCAAAAATTACCTTTTAACTGCGATTTTGACCAGTCAACCTCCACTATTCATCGTCTTCTTCCTTTATTCACCGAAAATTTCGACCTAGGGCTTGAGAGATCTTGGATTTGGAGTGATTTCACCCCATTTGAACACCGGATTTCATCTTCCCTCGGTAAGAGCTTCCCTCCTATGTAAAAATTTTTTATTTTCACCATGAATTTCTTCCACATTAAGAAATTTTGAAAAACTTGAAAATGTGGAGAAAAGACTTGGAAGTAATGCATGTAACTTGATTTAGATTGCTTTAAGTCACCTTTGGAAGCCATTGTATTATTGTTTTGGAATTTAGTTTGGATTTTTGAAATTCAAAATTAGAAGAACTATAAGAAAAAATTGAAAACAACAAAATGGCAAACAACTTAAATAATCAAGGAATTGAAGATAAGCATTAATAAAGATCTTTAATACATTATGCTAATTCTATAGCAAATGAAATACATCTGAGTATACAAAATCCTGCTGTAGCTGCTAATTCATTTGAGCTTAAACCAATTATTATCCAAATGATACAAAATAATCAGTTTGGGGGAACACCAACTGAAGATCCTAACTTACATCTTGCTAGTTTTCTAGAATTGTGTGCTACATTTAAATATGATGGAGTGTCGAATGATGCCGTCAGACTTAGACTTTTTCCTTTTTCATTAAGGGACAAAGCTAAGATGTGGTTAAATTCTTTAGCACTTGGATCTTTCAGAACTTGGGGAGAATTATCACAAAAATTTGTCTAAATATTTACCACCATAAAAAACTACTAAGCTTAGAAACGATTACACATCTTTTTGTCAGTTTGAAGGGGAATCAATATATGAAGCTTTAGAATGATTTAAAGATCTCCTTAGGAAGTGTCCACACCATTCTTTACTAGATTGGTTAATAATTCAAACCTTTTATAATGGATTAGTGGGATCTCTTAGATCTATTATATATGCTGGTGTTGGTGGATCATTAATGCTAAAACTAATTGATAAAGCATATTCCTTAATTGAGGAGATGGCTACTAATAATTTTCAGTGGCCCTCTGAAAGGGTAAATCCAATAAGAGTAGCCAGTGCTCATGATTTTGATGCAATATCTATTTTGACTTCTCAAATTGTTGCAATATCAAAGAAGACAGATCAATTTGGAATGAATTCACCTTAAACACCTCTTATGGTTGAGGAGAATTCATTGAGACAAATGATAGATTCTCAATCAACATATGAGACTTTAAATGCAATAAATAACCAATCTAATAATACCTATTTCAATTATTATAATCCTGGTTGGAAGAATCACCCTAACTTAAGTTGGAATAAAAATAACTCTAATGCAGTAAATCCGCAATGAGGGAACAATCCACTGAACCCATTGAGAAATTCAAACAACCATGAAAGTAATAATTACAGAACATATTTTTCTCCAGGTTTTAATAACAACTCACAATTTAAGGAGAAGAAATTGTTTATGGAATAATTGGTATTATAAATGGGTAATCAATTACAAAGTCAAAGAGCTAGAATTAGAAACATTAAAAATCAATTGGAACATATTGCTACTGCACTTATCAATAGACTTTCAGGAATTTTGCCTATTAATGTTAAAACTAAACTGAAAGATCAGAATGAAGAGCAAATTAAGGCTATTCAACTGGGGAGTGGAATAGATTTGGAAACATTAGTCTAAAAGGAAATTGAAGTTGAGAAAGAAGGGGTGGAAATTTAATTTTGATGAAGACTTTCATTTTGATTCAGAATGTCCTATTAAACCAATGAAAATTATTGTAGAAAGATCACCACTTCCATTTTCTCAAAGACTGAGACAATAAAAAATGGATAAATAATTTTTGAAATTCTTAGAAATATTGAGGAATTTAACCAATAAATATTCCATTTGTTGAAGCCCTGGAACAAATGCCAAGCTATGTGAAGTTTATGAAGGATATACTTAATAAAAAAGAAGTTTACAGAACAAGACAGTTGCACTTAATGAGAAGTGTAACATAATAATTTAGGAAAAGCTTCCTGAAAAACTTAAAGATCCTGGTAGTTTTACTATTCTTTGTGCTATAGGCGAAAGATTTTTTGGAAAAGCTTTGTGTGATTTGGAAGCCAGTAATACTCTCATGCCTCCATCAATTTTCAGAAAGATGGGGTTAGGAGAGATTTCCCTTACTACTGTAACTCTTCAGTTAACTGATTGTTTGATCACTTTTCCTAAGGGAGTTATAGAAGATGTATTGGTTAAATTTGATAAATATAAATTTTCTGTGGATTTTATTGTGTTAGATATGGAGTAAGAGAAAGAAATTCCAAGCTTTTTAGGGAGATCTTTTCTTGTCAATAGAAGAGCTTTGATAGACATACAAAAATGAGAGTTAACCATCAGAGTCAATGATCGAGAAGTTACATTTAATATATCTAAGTGAATGAGATACTTAAAAAAATTAAGAGATGATGAATGCTTGAAAATGAAAATTAATGATTATTTGAGCAATGAATATTTCACAGATAATTTTGAAATGAAAATTGGAGAAGAACATTTGGAACTTGAAGATGAGGATAAATTGCAAGGTAAATCCATTGAAGTGAGTAATGAGGATTTGGATTATGTTCAGGAATGATTTGAGCTGTTGGATACTACAAATATTAAGAAAAATCTTATTCCTTCAATTGTAAAATCTCTTGAACTCGAAATGAAAACACTGCCTACACATTTAAGATATTCCTTTTTAGGAGATTTATCTATAATACTTGTTATAGTGTCCTCAAAGTTAACTAAATTACAAAAATATAGGTTATTGGAAGAGTTAGGAAAACATAATAAAGCGTTTGGATGGATATTAACTGATATCAAAGGATCAGTCATTCGATTTGTATGCATAAAATTTTGTTGGAAGAGCATCATGAACCTAAAGCTGATCCTCATAGGAGATTAACCCCTATAATGAAAGAACTTGTTAAAAAAGAAATTTTAAAATGGTTAGATGCTGGAATAATTTATCCTATCTCTGACAGTGCTTGGGTAAGTCCAATTCAATACATTCCTAAGAAACGGGGTGTGACCGTTGCTTGATGCGCCTAAAAAATGTTCAAATTTCATATACTTTTTATGCCTATATTTGGTGATTTTAATTATATTGCACTTTAAAGGAAGTTATTTTGCATGTTTTTGGTTTCAGGTATAAGAAATGGAATTTTGGAGAAAATGAAGCAAAAACGGTGTAATTTAGAGCCAAAATGAGCAAGGAAGAAAATTATGACCTGACACATTTTGATATGTTTTTCTATGCTTAATCTGATTTACATTTATCACATATTTTTGACTGAAATTACACTTTAAAGAAAGATTGTTTTCATGTCTATCTTGTAGGTATAGCTGTTAGGAGCGAAACACAACTGAAATGAGGGCAAAACAGTGCTGAAACAGAACCAAACGGAGTGAAATGGTAGAGCTGTATGTAGGGTGGTGTCTAAGCACCAAAACTAGCACTTAAGCGCCAGTCACAACAAGAAAACAACACCTAAGTGCCGAAAACTAGTGCTTAGGCACCATAGATCGTTTTGGATGGTTTTGGAAACTTATTGGTGGTTTCGGGATGTTCTGGAAGCTTCTGGGTGGTTATGAACGTCCCAAGATGATATTAAATGAATCTAAACACTTTTGAATAAAGAGATGTGTCTCTTGAAGTGAAAATATGTGTCTCTTGGAGTGAAGAGGCACTTAAGGCACCCTTTGGAAGATTCAATGAATATGGACACTTTTGAAGAGACTCTTAAGCACCTCTTGGGAAATTATAAAAACACTCTTTACACTCTTGAACGAGGAGGGGAATTAATTAGAAGAGGAGAAGAAGGCTTGTAGAAGAAGAAGGCTTGGGCAAGAGCCCCAAGGGGGGCGATAAGGTGAGAGAGAAAAAGAGAGAGTGAGAGATTTCTTCTTTTATTTTCACTTTATTCTTGGAGAGGATTGCAAGGAGATTTTTTATGCTATACAAGGAGAGTTTGATTTCCATTAAAGATAAGCATTTTCAATGTATTTTGATTTGAATCTAGTACTTTTTTTGCATGGATTTAAAGTCTTGTTCAATGAAAAGTTCTTGTTGTTTCTCTATGTGTAGTGAATAGTTTTCTTTACTTTTCTCTCTTATAATGAATTAGTATGCATATGTAGGATATAAAATTGAGTAGAGTGAGAATATGTTGTGATGATTTTACTTTGATCTTCATTTACATGTAAACTTGATCAACTTGCATGTCAAAATCTATTGTGAGAACATATAATAGTCGGTATGGTATTGTATCAATCAACTGTGGTAGAATTACATGAGATTGTATGGACGAGAATCTAGTCCATATGGTTGAGTGCAAATAAATAGGGATATAAACTTTGAGGGGTATAGAATTAGAGAACTTTAAAGTGACAGGTTAAAGACCCCTAATTTGGCCTATTGTTTTAGGTTTTGATGCAAGAAGTTAGCCTCTAGGTGGAAGGATAAGAGAAAACTCTAGCGTGAGAGTTAGTATCTTGCCTGCCTAGCCTGTCTTTAAAACTATTCAAACTTTAGATTAACCAATGTTCTTTATAATATCTCTAGTAAGGGTAAAGAATATAATTACTTCTATTTGTCACAATCTCTCTCGCTACTTATTTTACTTTTACACATGTAACTAATTTCATTATATGAGGAAGGGTACTTTTAATATATAAAACCCCACTTTATGATTTTCACTAAGTATTTTAGTTTAGGAGTAAAATTAGTATAGTAATGATAATTGTAGGATATAATCAAAACCAAACCTTTATCGACCATTCATGCTAGGGTGTGTTATTGTAGACCAGAATTTCTCTTGAAAATCTCCGTATTTAACCTCGATCTCCGTGGGATAAATATTTGGGGCTTAATCAGAAAGCTCTATATTACATGATAACGATACATAATTCAAAATGAAGAAGTGGTGTGAGTGAAGTAAATTAGTGTGTGAGTTGAAAGGAAGTATTTGTAGAGAGTCTAGATTTTAGGATTTGGTGTAAAAGTGTTGTTTTTGTGAGGGATTCTTCTCAAAAGAGTTGAAGGAGGAGAGGTAAAGTGAGAGGTTGCTTCTTCTCTACTATTCTAAAAGAGAATTATGTGTTGTTGTGAAGAGAGAAGGAGACTCAAAGGAACTTCAAGGGATTTGTTTAGGAAAGAAGTTGAGATAACTTGTATTTACTTCTTATTATTTGTATGACTTTGCTTTTATATATATAATCTTTGTTTTGTCGTATCTTCCTCATGAATTTTGAGTAGATTTCTTCATCTTTCTCCTTGCAATGATATATGGTGAAGTGATGGTTTAGATTGGATGTGCCATATGAATGTTAAGAAATTGTGATGATTTTTCACTTCGTACTTCATTTACTTTTCGATCTGACCAATTGAATTGTTAAAATATGTTTTGAAACATACAATCTAAAAAGACTATATTTTCTACAACAAAAGTGAAGATTACATTCAATATTCATGAATGAGTGATGTTGTTCATGGGGGTTGGGTGCAAATAAATAAGAAATATTATTTATTGGGTGGAGAATTGAAGATTTTAGGGTGATGGACTAAAATCCCCAATTTGGTCCCAGTGTTTGGAAACTAAAGTGAGAGTTAGCCTTCAGGTGAAGGGAAGTGGGAGCTCTAAAGTAAGAGCGAGTATCCTCCCAACCTAACCACAGATTTAGGGACTAAATCTAGGATTAGCCAATATTTTTATAGCACTTGGAAGAGGGTAAAGAATAAGTATACTCCTACTTGGCATAATACAAGAATTTTACTAATCTTTATCATTTACTCACCATAAAAACATTATAAAGGGGAGGACACTTTCTCAAAATTTGAATCTTTCAATACAAAACTTATTGTAGTAGTAGTTAACTTTAATTTAAAGTTTAGAAAGTACTTTAGTGTTCTTAAAATCATTAACATCGTTAACTTTAGTAACTTTAGTATTTACTTCAAGTTCATTTCAATTTGAATATTAGATTTATGTGCTACGCTTTAAGGTTTGCTTCCTCCTTGTGGGATCGATAACCAGGATTCCATTAAAGCCTTGTATTTCTTGAGTGATATGTATACTTGCTTATAAATTGGTTTCTTTTTTATTAAACTGATTATACTTTGTGACAGAACATAAAATACTTATAAATACTTATTTAAGACAGCCACGGTCAATGATCTCAGGCTGATTCACCTCTGGAGATGCCACTGGTCGTGACTGCGACTGTTCATGAATTGTAGCCATGGTCATGGTGGTGGTCATTTCTTCTATCCTCTTTTCCATTGTAATTATCTACTCATCTCTTATCAAGATGGCCCTCTGAAACTCTTCTGCGGCGTACTTCTCAGATTTTGGAGCATCGAATGCAGATGATGTGGCCCTGGTTCAACAATGTTAATCTTCATGAATGATTCTTCCATGTAATCCGACAGGTAGTAATCCTCGTCTTCGAAGTCTAGTCCTTGTTCTCTTTCTAACTCTGAAATCTCAGCTCAATGTTTTTGGACTTTATCATCAACTGCTTTCTCTTTTGTTAACTTCAAATCTGTAGGTCTTCCTTGACTGTTACCCATTTCTACAATTGACTCCGAGGGAACGACGGTAGTGGCTACCAACACATTGGACTCATGATCCATTTTATTATTCACAGATTTCTCAGAATGTACTGGTGCAGCAACCTTCGGTATCCACAATTTCCTCTTAAAATTCAGTGCCTCGAGATGGAGTATCTCGGTGGGGACATCGAAGTGATGCAAAGAAGTGAGCTCCCTATGGTGTATACCATGTACAGGTGAAACAACCCCTTCTTAATATTCCCCTTTGGAAGTTGCTTACAATCTTTGGTAGATGGTACTCTCAGACCCAGCCGAGACTTAACCGACCTGCGCTCTACTGGCATTGGGGCAACGGTAGTAGTATTTGTAGCGGTGGCAGCGGTATCAACACGTTTCCCTAAACAGAGCTTAACAGGGACAAGGGCTAACGGTGCTTCTGAAGATTTCTGCACTAGATGGAATGGTCTTTCCTTCCTCAAAATCTCATTCTTCACTCTCGGGGACACTGCACATCCCATTCTCCTGAGCAGCTCGGTGACTGAGCACCCTTCTTTCTCGGCTATCCTTTGAAAGAAAGTAAGGACTCTGGTAAGGGGGGTGGGCTCCTCCCTCACCATGTCACGACCACAAGGCGGCGGTAAAGTTTCAATAATCCTGTTAAGACTCTCGTCTCCGGTAGTGTTTGAAAACGAGTAGAACCTACTCCCTAGAAGGAGATGAGAGGTCTCCGATACGCAGAGTTCCTCCTGCTGAGGAATCTAATCAATAACTGGGAGACTTGTAGCTTGAGCCCTAATGGTTGTCAGAAACTTGAGATTTCGGTTCCTCCTTTGAGATCTGGTCGGTGGAGCGACCCTTAAACTGGAACCGACCTCAAATATATATGGCGGGTTGAGAAAAGTATCGGTGGAATCTTCTTCATATAGAATCTCCTTCCCCTTACAGATGGGAAGGCGGGCGTAGTAACAGAAAATATGGTGCGGTAGGGGTGAAAATCCTTCTGGGCACAAAAATAACTGACTTGACGAGGGCGGCGGTAAACTTCACCTTTTTGGAAGATGGGAAGTCCTTGTGTGAGTGTAGATCAAACTGAGCAAACAGTTCTTAAATTTTTGGAGCGGCTATCTTCATGAAGACAAATGGGGCTTTTCCAAGCACGACCTCAAACTCGCTGAAGTCTGTCCCAAACTGAATGGTGGGCACTACGAGATGGGCCTCGCGGGTTGTGGGTAAGTTATAGGAGAAGGTGAGTGTTGGGATCAACATTTATCACTATAGATTCAAAAAAAGTTCTGAAAATTAGCGACGACCTACACCTTGTAATCATAGTGCAAATACTACAAATTAACAAAGGTCGTTCTGTGAACTGGGTATCCTCCCTTTTTTCATTTCATTTCATTTTTTTAAATACTTATTTTGTTTTATTTTATTTTTTTGTTTTTTTAAAAGTTTTCACAACACATTTCAACTTTATTATCAATTTGAAGAGTTCATATTTAATTTTCATGATTTAAAAGATGCTTTAGATTTTAAAGGGTTAGCTCAATTTGTTAGTAACAAAATTGAACCCAGGAAACATAAAGAAAAAGTGAAGTATGGGACCTTGGCTAGGATCCCCTTTCACCAAACACCTCGCTTTGGTGAAACTTGTTCACCAACACATCTACTGGGGTCCAACCCCACACAAAACGAAAACCCTAGAGATTCTCTATTTAAGCATGGTTAAACAGACAGTGCCAAAATTGAGGAGAGTTGATGTTACTCCCCCAAGAAAGAAATGGGCAAAGCACCTCAACGGAAGAATGGTAATCTGGACCAAGGAGGACATGGACACATTACCAATGTATGAAGGTAAAATTTCCTGATACAAATGGAGAGAAAAACTATATCCCCAGCAGAGTCATAAGAAACTCTCGGCTATTAAAATGTTGTTTGTTAAATTTAATTTAAAATTAATATATATATATATATATATATATATATATATATAGTGATTTTAGAAAATATTATTTTGATTTGAAAATATGAAATCAAACTGATCTCATATACGCAATAGTTTGAATAAAAGAGCACTACACTGTAAGTTATGCATCTACCCCGAAGAATAGACACATTACCTATTGGCAAGGCTAGATTAAGTGAACTAAAGAATCTATGAAATCTGTTTAGTCTGCGAACCACTTATGTTGACTGATAATTTCCCTATCTAATATAAGAGATTAGGTAGGGTTTATGTTACTTAAGTTCTTAATTCTTATAAGGGCAAGCCCCTCTAGTTAAGAAAACTCTCGATATGGATAAAAAAAATAATGCCTTGATGAATTCAAAGGGTAAGATTTTTAAGGTTGGACAATAAGAAATATCAGATGGAAAATGTGCAAATGTGAACAATTATTATGGAGTCCAATGGGAATAAGCTAAGGAATGTCACAGATCCTGAGGAGAACCTCGGCGACTTCCCAAACTATCCTAGGGTTTGGCTTCAATTTAGAAGAGATAATATTTAATGTTTCATCCTGCCGATTTTATTATTTAAGGGTTACATCTGCATGATACTGGTGCGGCTTTTTTAAATGCCAAAATTTATGAACTCAGATATATATATTGATTTATATTTCTAATGTCACACATTCAAAACGCAAGTATACGTATCACTCAAGTAATGCAAGGGTCTAGTGGATTCCTGGTTATCGATCCCACTAAGAGGTATGCAAACTCTATAATGGAGCACAAAAATCACTACTCAAATCACAACACAATTGCAACAATTGCTAATAATATAAGTATGATCAAATGGTTGTAGTTACTAATTCTACAAAAAATACATTCTACTCCTCTAACATAATTAACAAACTCAAGATTAAATTTTATAACACAAGTTTAAATGCAAGAAAGAATCCTCCTCCTTTCCGATGTTAATGTGATGCTTTAGTAACATAGATCAGTGATGCAACTGTATTGTGCCAAATAGGAGCATTCCTATTCTTTACTCTCTTCCGAGCACTATAAAGAACAATGGCTAATCCTAGGTTTAGTCTCTAAATTCATGGTTAGGCTGGGAGGATACCGACTGTTACTACGGATCTCCCACTTCCCTTCGCTTGATGGCTAACTCTCGCTTTAATTTCCAAACCCTATGACCAAACTGAGGATTTTAGTCTATCACACTATAATCACCAATTCTACGTCCATCAAAATATATTTCCCTATTTATTTGCATTCAACCCCCATGAACTATGTCACTCATTCATAGACATTAAATGTGACCTTCACTTTTGTTGTAGAACTCATAGTCCTTTCGGAACATATTTCTCACAACAAGTTTTAACAATTCAGTTAGTCAAATCAAAAAGTAATGAAGTATGAAGTGAAAATTTCATCACAAATTCTTCATATTAAATCAGCACATTATGTCCATATCACGACATCAACACATCATATGAAAAGGAAGAAGACAAAGATATGATAAAATTTTCAAAGTAATTTACTATGCTAGTAAAGCTCTTAATGAAGCTCAAATTAACTATACCACTACTGAGAAAGAGTTATTAGCTATAGTATTTGCTTGTGATAAATTTCAATCATTCCTAATTGGAACTAAATGTGTAGTGCATATTGATCATTCTGCTATCAAATATTTAATGAAGAAGAAAGATGTGAAAACGAGATTGATTAGATGGATTCTTCTTTTGTAAAAATTTGATTTTGAGATAGTAGATAGGAAGGGTGCTGATAATCAAATTGCTAATCATCTATCCAGGCTTGAAATTGAAAAATATTTTAGTGATACTGAAGAAATTAATGAACATTTTCCTGATGAAAAATTTTTCACTATTAATGTGGTGTATTCCGTGGTATGTCGACATTGTAAACTTTACTGTAAGTGATATTATACCATATGGTTTGACATACGAGGAAAGGAAGATGTTTTTATCTAATGCTAATACTCATTTTTGGGACGACTCATTTTTATATAAACAAGGAAAGGATCTGATCATTCGAAGATGTGTGCCTTTAGAAGAAACTTATGAAATTATTCAAAAATGTCATAATTCTGATTATGGGGGACATTTTGAAGTTGATAGAACAGCTTATAGAATATTACAATCTGGATTTTATTGGCCTATAATTTTTAAAGATGTTAATGCATATATTAAAAATTGTAATCAATGTCAGCGTGTAGGCAATATTTCTAGAAGAAACGGGATGCCCCTCAATTATATGTTCGAAGTTGAAATATTTGATGTTTGGGGATTAGATTTCTTGGGACCAATTACACCATCTTTCGGAAAGATTTATATTTTAATAGCAGTAGACTATGTATCCAAATGGATTGAAGCTGTTGCTTTACCTCAATGTGATGCTCAAAGTGTTACAAAGTTTTTAAGAAAGAATATATTTTACAAATTTGGAATACCAAGAGTAATCATAACAGATGGGGGAAGTCATTTTAGAAATGCAATTATGGAGAAGTTAGTAAAGAAATATCATATTAACCATTGCATTGCTACTGCTTATCATCCACAAACGAGTGGTTTGGTTGAATTATCCAATCATGAACTTAAAAGAATATTGGAAAAGACTGTTAATCCAAACAGAAAGGATTGATCAATCAAACTGGATTATGCTTTGTGGGCTTATAGGACTGCTTACAGAACTCTTATAGGGATGTCATCATATAGGCTAATTTTTGGAAAAGCTTGTCATTTACCTGTTGAATTTTAGCATAAAACATATTGCGCTATTAAAGAGTTCAATTATAATTTAAAGATGTTGCTGAGAAGAGATTATTGCAATTAAATGAGCTTGAAGAGATAAGGAATGAATCTTATGAAAATGTTAAGATTTATAAAAAGAAAATGAAGATATGGCATGATCGGAAGATTCTTACTAAATATCTTGAGCCAGGACAATAAGTTTTGTTGTATAATGCTAAGTTGAAATTTTTTGCTAGAAAAATTAAGTCCAAATGGATGGGTCCACTTATTGTGATAAAAATTTATTCTTATGGAGCTGTGGATATTCAAGATCGTAAGACTGGAAAAATATTCAAAGTTATTGGTAATAGACTTAAACCTTATTTTTCAGTTGATCAACTTAAACCTGATGACAATCTGATATTGGGTCACTCCAAATAAGTTCTGGGTATGTCAAGCTGAAGACATTAAACCAAGCGCTTTGAATGAGACAACCTATATTTACTGGTGTGCTTTGCTTTATGTTTGTTTTGTGTGCTTTGTTTGGTTTGTTTTTTTTATTACGTGGTAGTATTTTGAAAAGATTAATTATAGTGGTGTTTATTTGAAATTAATGGATGAATTAAAAGATTCAGAATGAAAATTTTTGACATTTGGCAGACCTGTGCAAAAATGTGCACTGGCGGCTAAGAGCCGCCTGGTTGGCGTTAAGTCGCACAGTTTAAAAAAACGTGATAAATGAATTTCTATAATCCAAAATAGTGGGGAAGTGGCTTTAGAAGTTATTTTGGAGTTTTAAAACGTCTAGGGTCGGTTTTAGCACTTCCCATGTCTATAAAAGGCCCTAGATTGAGAGATACACTTGCCCCAGTCCCTATATTCATTCCTGAGTCTTAAGAAGAGTTTTTTGAGTGCAAAAATGTCTTCTTAGTAGTGTGAAATTAAGAATAAGGAGGAAACCAACAAGAAGAAATTCAATAGTGAAAGTGCCCAAGAGTTATACAACAGATTCCTAGCAGTTAGTATTCAAGGTATTACAGAAAGGATTGCAAAGATTGAAGCCAATGTGGAGTCAATTGAAGCAAAGGTAAATGAAACTAACGCTCATTTAGCGCATATGGGATGGTAACTTAAAATGCAATTCAGTCATACAAGTCATGTGGAAGAAGCTGAAAAGGTGATGTTTCTAAAAAAAATGGTTAGAAGAAGAAGATGTAAGAGCTTCAACCATCGCCCGTTTTATCAGATCTATATTCCAGATGGTTCAAATGGAACTAATGGTGGTTCTGGATACATTCAACCTAATGGAGATTGGAATTAATTTGAGTATAGTCTAGTGTTGTGGTTTTATGTGTTAAGTGTTTAGTGTCTAGTGTTATATGTTTGTGTTTTATTAAACTTTTAAGTGTGTTTGCTACATCTTAACGATGTAAAATTATCTTTATTATGATGTATTTGAATTATTGTGTATTGGAAAATTTCATCCAAATTGTTTGGATAGAAATTTTTAGTATGTATTAAGTGTGATTGTTTTAATTAAATGAAAGTTTAAGTTTGTGTGAAATTTGTTTGGAATTGATGGAAATTTAACTTTCTTTGGAGAATTAGAAAAGTTTAGAGGGGAGAAATTATGATTTGAAGTGATTTAGGGTGATTAACCAAGGGGTTTAGTACATTTTTATATTAATTGTGAAAATAAGGGTACTGGAGGCTAAGCGCGAGAACTTAGGCGCTTAAGCGTCAGAATTCGCGGCCAAGCACCGAAGCCTCGCGCTTAAGCCCCAGTTCGTGAAAACTGGTTTTCTATAGTTAAAAACCCAAAAAATTGACATTTTTAACACCTCCCGTCACCCTCAACCTCTCAAAGTATAGGATTTAGAGCATCCTTAAGTTGGATCAATTAAGAGCTGATTTCAACAAGATTTGTCAGATTTGACTTCCTTGAGGTATGAGCACTACTCCTAAGTAAAAAAATTTTATTTTCACCATATATTTTGAGTACATTATTGAAAAATCTTAACATCATTATGGTGAAATTTGAGGAAAAGCATGAGAAATTGCTTGGATTTAGTGGAAATTACCTTTTGAAGTTAAATTAGCAAGTTTAGTTTAATTTTGGAATTTATGGTGAATTTTTTTAATTTTTTTTAGAGATGGATACAAACTCAAAGCGCTCGAAAGATAAAGCAAAATTTGATTCCAACAAATTTGTTAGTGCAAGAGCTGATGATTGATATGTCGACACACTGTCGTTACGTAAATTGATTTCAGAACGAGTATTTAGTAAGCCAGGAGAAGTTATTGAAGAAATGATTACTAGAAAAAATTGGGAGAATTACCGTTACTTCTCCACTGTTGCTATTGTTTCTGTGGTTAGAGAGTTTTATAAAAACTTGCCTGCAACAGAAAAGAATTTGGTGATGGTTAGAGGTGAACAAGTACATTTTTCACCTGCAGTAATCAATGACTTTTACCACTTGCCTCCTGCATTATTTTGTTTTTATGCTAATTACCATCCTACTGAAGGAGAATTAGATGAGATCATATCATTTCTGACTGATAGAAGAGGTTTATGGAAGATAAGAAATGAAAGAAGAGTAAATTTCTAAGCCCCTAAGTTGAATTCCATTTCAAAGGCATGGAATTATTTTATCTCGTCTGTGTGCCTTCAAGTCATATTAGTGAAGTTACAAGGGAGAGAGCGGTTCTAAACCATTGTATTTAATTAGGAAAGCCTATTGATGTAGGGGCTATTATTTTTGACATTGTGATGAACTGTGCCAGATCAGCTACTACTTCAGGTATGGGATTTCCATCCTTAATTCATTCGATTTGTGAGTGATCTAGTGTTAAGTTTGAAACATGGGAGGAAGTTCTTCAACCATTGAGACCTATTATCAGTGTAAACGTTGGTGTTTACACTGTACATTCAGAGTTTGGCTGGAGAGGAGGGTTTAAAGCTTCCACTACTTCTGCTTCTGCTGCTTCTACTTCACGTGCCACTACTTCTAGAGCATTATCATCTAGTGATTCACAAACTGGACTATTGAAGAAGATTTTGAAGAAAGTGAGTCTTACCAGAGAGCATGTTAGAGATATGGATGATAAGATTGAAAATATTGAAAGTTATATTGTTAAGCATGATGAATATGAGGAGAATTATCAGAAGTACATGGATAGAGTGATTAGAGGCGATCACAATGCTGAGATGCCCCCTCATCTGTTATATATACCTTATTTGCCATCCAGAGACTGGGTTGCAGAAGATGATGATGAGGATGATGATTAGAGTTGCTGTGTTTAGTTTGTTTTGTTTTGTGATTTCTTTTGTGTAGTTATGTTTTTATTTTGATGTTTTTATATGTGATGTTATGTTTGATTGTTGTGTGTTGTATTTATAATATGAACTCTGATATTTTATAGAACATAGTTGGACTATTTCTTTTTATGCACATTCAGATGTTTATGTGATAAATTAATATTTTATGTTGTAATTTGTGATATGTGTGTAGTAGTAAAAGTTTAAAATTGGTATTTAGTGTTTGAATTTTTAATAGAGTGTAAATTAATTCCAAATTTCTTAGGAAATTCCGAACTCTATTAAAAACCACTATTTGAAAATTGCATGTTTAAACCTTTTCAAATTGACTACCAATTATTATTTAGCATTGTTGTTATTTTAATTATGTTAACTTGGGGTGTATTTGCTTTGAAAAGCTCCACTACTATGGAAATCTTTTGAAATTTTTCTTTTCTGAAAAACTGAATTTAGTTTCTTTTTACTCCTGTTTATCTTTAAAACTGTTATATTTGCATATTTAGGATATTGAAGTTCTTGCAAGCATGTTATTTTAGTTTTTAATTCTCACTCATATATCATTTCTTATGCTTAAATGTTTTTATCCTAACTAAAAATTAATGTTTGGGGGGAATTTAAAAAGCTAAATTTTTCAAAAACCTAAAATTTTATTTGTTCTCAACAATACTTAAATAAATTTGGTTTTTGATTGAAAATAATTATGTATATGAAGTTATATTAGGGAAATAAAATTTTGAATATAGAAATGAATGAAAGAATTTAGTTAAAATTTATAGTAATAATGAAAAATTCAAAATTAAAATGTTCTTAATAAAGAAATCTTAAATATAGTTAAACTATCTTTAGTAAGAAATGTTGTATTTTTGGATGAATAGAAGATTTAACTTTTATTTTTCAAAGCTTAAATTTCTTTTATTGAGAAATAATTTTCAACATTATTTTTATGATTTTTAAGTGAAAGATACATATCAGACCTTTATTTTAAATAAAAGGGTGGAATTCAAAATCATTAAAGGCCTATCCAGATATAGTAATCCTTGCCTTATAAAAAAAAAGAAAGAAAAAAAGAAAAAGAAAAAAGAAAAGAAAAAAAATAAAAAAGGAGAAAAAAGTTAAAAATAGTATGTGAAAAGGGAGGAGAAGCTTGAGGATTTAAGGGCCTAATAAAAAATTGGTTCCATGCCTAAAGTTTAAAATATAAGTTTTGAGAAAATCTAAAACTTAAGGTTATAATATAGTAAGTAAAATTATTCTCAAATAAATTTTTAGTGAGAAAAATAAAATGTTTGAATCCTATATTTTGAAAAATCTACAAGTATTTCTGAATTAGAAAGATACTAATATTTTCATTATCCTTTACTTAAGAACTTTCTAAACTTTAAGTTGGTCTTATTTCCTAAAATTTTTTCTAAATTGGATTATTTCATTTCTAGAACAAAATTTTGATATCTTCTTAAAGAAACTCATTTACATAATTTGCATGTTAAAATTTTTATGGTTAAGAGTCACTTGAGGACAAGTAGTATTTTAAGTTTGGGGGATTTTGATACACCTAAAATTTATAGTGTTTTTATGCACATTTTATACCAATTTTTGATGATATTGCACTTTAATGAAAGGTATTTTATGTTTTTCTTGCAAGTATGATGAAAGGAGCAAAAAAGGACCAAATTTGGAGCAAAATTATGAAGTTTGAGAAATTTTGCCTCTTGCTCCTAAGCGCCAAAGTGCCGGCGCTTAAGCGCCACAGTTAAAAATCAAATGTAAATGATATTTGGTGCCATTTCAAGGGGTGTTTGAAGAGACGTTTGGTGGTGACTTCCTTAAATTTCTTTGGGCAAAAAAAATGATTGAAGGGATGCATCTTTTGGTGAATACATTGAATCTGGACATGACTTGAAGAGACAAGGCACCTTTTGGAAAATTATAAAAATGAAGCCTCATAATTTGCAAGTGGTTGTTGTTATTCTGTGTGTGTTATTAAATTGGTTATTAGAGTGAGTCAAGGTTTAGAGTTCTTTTTTTTAGTGGTAGTGAGTAGAGAGTAAGAAAGAAAAAGGGGTTGCTGTGAAGCCTTCTTCTCACCAATTTTCTTTTATCCTTATATCTAGTTTTAATTAATGTTTAAATTCTTTATTAGAGTCACCATAGTTGGGCACCAACCTCTGTAGAGTTGTATTGTGGAAAGCCAAATTCAAAAGGAGCTTCCAGAGTCTGGTGGAGAGGATTTTTAGATAAGTATTTATCTTTGTTTTTACAATTTATTTTTAAGTAAATTTTTGTGTATTCATTATGGTTTATGCTTTCATATAAGTTTTGTTTGTGTTTTCTACATGAAATTTGAGTAGTTTAGTTTATCTTTTTCTTTCTTAGATGATGAAGTAATTAAACTATGAAAGTATGTTGTGGAAACTATAAGTGTTTAATGTTGGAATAATTTGTGATGATTCAATTCCTTGAACTTAATTTACTTTTTGATTTGGCCAATTAAGATGTTAAAATTTGTTGTGAGATTATGTAAGATACAATGTGATATTGTCTCAAACAACAATTGGAAAGAATCACATGAAATTACATGGGTGAGAATTGTAGTCCATATGATTGAATGCAAATATATAGGGAGATATGCTTTATTGGGGAGTAAAATTAGAGGACTTTAAAGTGACAGGCTAAAGCTCCCTAATTTGGTTTGTTATTTTAAATTTTATTATCAGATGTTAGCCCCCAGGTGGAGGGAATAGATGGAACTCTAGAGTGAGAGCTGGTATCTTCCATGCCTAACCCATCTATAAAATTTCAAAATTTCAAATTAACCAATTTTCTTTATAAAACCAAGTAAGGGCAAAGAATATAATTGCTCCTATTTGGCACAATACATTTAAATACTTCCACAACATAAAGATCCATAATTATTACTGATTCTTTGAAGAAGGAAAAAGATGATTGATTCTTATAGCTTTTATATCGTGTTTAGAGTATTGATTATTTTATTTCCTGCTTAACTTGTTATTAAAAATATCAAAAACAACTTTTTGAAATTAAAACCTTAAAACATACTTACAAAAATCAATTAAAAAAGTAAAAAGTTATTTTTCTTATTTCCTTAAATTTTTACACCTTTGCCTGTGCGTTCGATATCTCGGGGCTTAATCAGAAAGTCCAATATTACTTGATAAACGATACATATACTTACATAGAATGCCATATTATAAATCATAAATTTTATATCTAAATCATAAGCATAAATATTCGGGCATCAGTGGACTACCTTATCATTATCTTCAATTTCTAGACCTGACTGAATACACAAGGCATGAATCAGGCTGGGGTGTCCTAGTCCTCCTGTAGTCTCTCCTTTTGAAATATTCATAATACTTCTATGAATAATAGCCCCAATATTGATATTTTTCATGTTTTGAGTACAGTAATTTAGAACAGCTCTCTCTACTATTACTTCGTTGTGTTGGCTGGCAGGCATAAGTCTTGCAGATATGAAATAATGCCAGACTTTCGATGCAGGATTCAACATAGAAAGGGAGAAGTTAACTCTTTTCTTCTGTTTAATCTTCCATTCTCCTTTTCCGTCAGTCAGACAGTGTATAACCTTATTTAGTCCCTCGTCATTAACAATAAAATGCTCATATTCACAATAGTGAGGGTCTCTCAACTGGTAAAATGTATTGATGCGTGCAGGGATAAACTCAACCAATTGTCCTCTAACAAGTACATATTCACTCTTAGTGTAGTACAGATTAGCATAAAACTCATGTACTATCTCTAGCATCGCATCGGTAGTAAAATAATAGAAAAATTCCCACTGAAGGTTTACAATTAATTCTTCTATCACTCCTAGAATTTTGAAAGCTTTCTTTTGAATACACTTCTTATTGCTAAGAAATTACTAAAACGGGAGTGGGCTTTAAAATTCACAAATTTTCTTTCATTATATTCCAAGTTTTTCTTTTCCCTTTTGCCAGTTTTGGAGCCATTTTTCTAAAAATATCAAAATAATCCAAATCAATCTCAAAATTACAATGTAGTAGGCTCCAAAGTGAATTTAAGTAAATAAGAACTTTAATACCATGGAAAATCTCCAAATTTTCTCTAAAAACCTCAAATTTTGAATCTTCCTAATGTAGGAGATTTCCACGGTCAAAATAAAAAAAAAATTAATTTAAAGTGAAGCTCTTACCGAGAGAAGATGAAATCCGAACTTTTCCAGCCATGAAATAACTCCAAATCCAAATGCAAAAGAGCCCTAGGTGTGAAATTCAGCCTTGGCTGGAGGTAAAAGATGATTGATGGGGTTAAAACAGTGGGTCCCAGGGTTAAATCATGAGATTTGAGGTAATATGGACCTTTTGAGTGTCGGGCGCTGTCCAGCTCTGGTGACAGCACCGTCCGACGCTATTTCTGAATCAATAGCTCTAAGTCTCTGTAATTTGGCGTGGTTCGACACTGATGGTAGAGCTGTCCGGCGCCAGTTCAAATTCTGGACTCCCAATTTTTTTTGCAATTTTGATCATTTTAATCCTGCACTGATGTCTAATTAGTCCATTTAAGCATCGAATAACATACTAAAGCCATGTAAAACAATAAGTTTTACACAAACAACACAAAACATCACTTTGATATATAAAATTCAAATTACAAACACACATAAGTAACACTAGACTCTACACAATTGTCAAGCCATAAAACACTAAATTTCAGTGTCGCTCACAACCACGACACTCTAACGCTGAAAGCTAAACATGAAAGCAAATTCAAACATAGCAATCGACAAAATAAAATAAGTAATAAGTTCAAATACATAAACACATAATCAAGTATCTACTCGTCCTCAGAACTATCGTTATTTTTAATGTCTCCAATTGATTGAACGTGAACGAACAGATTGTAGAATGGACATACGGGAATTATTCAGTTGAATCCTCCTTAATCCAAACCCTCCTTTTCATCAAGCGTATCAGATTTCCTTCAAGATGCCCATAATGCTCAAAGTGTTCCTTCATTCTCCAATCCAGGTGATTAAAGAATTCAGATATATTGTTATTTGCACTCATCAGGAGTTGCATTTCTTTCTCCAATTTTGTAATCTTCTTCAGAATTATCTTCGAACTTTCTAAGGAGGAATAAGCTTTGAACTCTGATATGGTTGATCTTCAATAATACTCATGTCATTCACATCTCTAACTTCTTGGTTACTGTGTTTGTCCGTTGGGTCCAGAGGCTTCCAGGGAAGAAGTACTCTCTCCAAATTTTCATATGGCACTTGTGATTGACTACAGAGAAGAGATATGGTGGAAGGATGTCCAAGCCCATATTTGATCCATGTACGATCAATCCGAAGACATATTTCACAATAATAGCACTAATAACAATAGACATTCCCATTTTAATACAGTAATTCAAGATTGCACATTCCTTGATCACTTTACCGGTTTTCATAGTTTGGAGTAATTTTGTACATATAAAATAATGCAAGTTCTTCAACGTAAGATTCAACAGTGCGGTCGAAAAACTCACATAACTATTATCTCTTATCTCCCAATCGTCATTCTCATCCATCAAATATCTGTATATATCATACATATTGTCTCTCGTCGGGACAAAATTTGAATAATGGCAGATCGACACATTCTCAATCATATTAAGTCATTAATCTTCGCATGAGTGAATGCGACAAACCTGCCTCGTACATAGACTGATCATTGGTTGATCTCATGAAGATTTACATAAAATTCTTCCACAATTGGGATGACTACGGCAGCAGTAGTGTAACATAAAATTTCCCAACACCTTTGAACAATAATTTCTTCAATCCGAGTAGTAGGAGAGTTCAAATCTTGATTCACGAAGCCTCGCTCCTTAATCAACCTCTTCTTTGAAATGTTTTTGTTGAACAGACGTTGCGCTTCGAAACTGATGAACTTTCTATGGTTGAAAACTTGAAATCTTGAAGTTTTGATTAAGTAAGAATCCATTTGGAAGAGATTTGTGATCTTCCTTTTCATTTCTCTGGCAATTTTGGAGTTTATATGTGGATTTTAGGAGTTTAAATGGAAGGATTGCCACCTAAAACTTCCAAAATTTGAATTTAAGAATGAGAAAACAGTTTCTGGTCAATGGACCGATCTGGCGCACGATAGGGCGCAGTCCGACACTCGATAAAGCGTGTGGCCCGGTGCTCGATAGAGCGCAATTCTGGAAAAAATTTCATTTTGTCCGAATTCATTCCAAATTTTGATTTGATTCATTTCTTAACATTGTTTATGATATTTAAGGATTGGTAGGACTTAATTATGTGGCAATCTAACAAAAAAAAAACAATTCAAACAAGCAAAACACTAAACATAACAGTGGGTTTCTAATCAACCTAAAAATGTACTACTTTTTATGCTATATTTTATAATGATATTGCACTTTAAAGGTTTGTTTTCTTGTTTTTTTTGTTGTAGGTACATCAAATTGAAGAATTTGGAGTGATTAGAGCAAAATAAACAAAAATGGAGCATACCGGAGCAAAATGGGTCAAACCACACACTTTTGTACCTGTGTTTGGCGCCTAAGAGCCACTAGTTCGCTCATAACTTCCAGGCAGTGGCACCTATGTGCCAAACTATTGGCGCATAGCCATCAGTTACAGTTTTTAGTATAACTTCTAGTAGATACATCGGATTTGGACGATTTTTGAAGCATTACAATGTATGTCTCTTGTGGAATTCATTGAGAATGATCAAATAAAATTTATAGAAGAGTTAGGATAATTAGGAGGAGAAGATTAGAAAAGGAGAAGAAAACTTGAAGAAGAAGATCACTTGGGCACGAGCCCCAAGTGGGGCGACAAGGTGAGAGAGAAAGAGAGAGTGTGAGAGACTTTTTTTTTTCTTTTCACTTTGTTCTTGGAGAGGATTACAAGGAGATTGCTTTTACTATACAAGGAGAGTTTGATTTTCATCAGAGATAAGTATTTTCATTGTATTTTGATTTGAATTTAGTTGTTTGTTTGTATGGTTTCAAAGACTTGTTCAATGAAAAGTTCTTGTTGTTTTCCAAGTGTAGTGAGTAGTTTTCTTTACTCTTCCCCCTTACAATGAATTAGTATGCATGTGTAGGATAAAGAATATAGTAGAGTGAGAATATATTGTGATGATTTTATCTTGTTCTTAATTTACATGTAAAATTGATTAACTTTTATGTTAAAATCTATTGGGAGAACATGTAAGAACCACAGCTGTATTGTCTTAGTTAAGTATTGGTAAAAATCATACGAGATTATATGTGTGAGAATGTAATCCATATGGTTGAGTGTAAATAAAGAGGGAGATATGCATGTTTAAGAGGTGTAGAATTAGAGGATTTTAGGGTGACAGACTAAAGACCCTAATTTGGTTGGATGTGAAAACTTTGTTATGAGATGTTAGCCCCCAAGTGGAGGGAGAAGTGGGAACTCTAGAGTGAGAGCTAGTATCTTCCATGCCTAACCCATCTACAAGATTTCAAATCATCAAATTAACCTATGTTCTTTATAGAACTAAGCATGGGTAAAGAATATAATTGCTACTATTTATCACAATCTCTCTCACTACTTGTTTTACTTTTACACATGTCACTAATTTCATTGTATGAGGAAGAGTACTTTTAATATATTAAACTCCACTTTCTGATTTTCACTAAGTATTTTAGTTTAAGATTAGAAGTAGTATTGTAGTGATAATTGAAGGATATAATCAAAACCAAACTTTTATCGACCTTCCAAGCTAAGGCGAGTTATTAGACTAGAACCTCTCTTGAAAGTTGTCGTGATTAACCATGATCTTTGTGGGATCCATGTTCAAGGGTTAATTAGAAAGCTCTGTATTAGTTGATAACGATACACATACTTGTGTAAAATCCCTACTATTTAAAGACATAATTGAAATCTTACTTTGCTTTAGAGTCAAGTTTTTGGCACTGTTGTAAATGAAGAAATTCAAACAAGAAAATTAAAGAATTAAACTTTGTATATTGTAATCAGGGATCAAGTTTTTGGCTCCGTTGCTGGGGGATCGCAATGGTTGATCTTGACTTTTAGGAGTATTTTAGTTGAAGTATTTAGTCTTAGACTTGGAAAAGAGTAGTGTCGTAAAAAACTATTTTGTGTGAAATGTTTTTTTTGTATGAAAAAAGTGTTGAAAAAAAAACTGTTTGTGTGAAAATCAAAATGTTTGTGAAAATGTTTTGTTATGTTGAATATATTTTTTTGTTTTATTTGTTTAATTTTTAATGTAATGTATGTTGTGTTATGTATGCAAACTAAAGGATTTGCATGACTTGTGTCTTATGATCCTGAGTTAGAAAAAAAGAAAAAAAATCAAAAAAACAAAAAGGACTTAAAAAATTAGAAATCGAAATGGAAAACATTCAAAATAATAACTTGGAAAATCATCATAAATCATTGAGGGATTATGTAAATCCTACGATAGGTGAAATTCACTCAAGTATACAAAACCCTGTCATAAAACCTGACTCGTTTGAACTTAAACCAGAGATGATTCAACTGGTGCAGAAAATCTAGTTTGGGGGAACTCCTTTGGAGGATACCTATTTACACTTATCAAATTTTCTAAAACTTTGTGCTACATTTTGTTATAACGGCATGTTAGACGATGTGTTAGAGTAAGGCTTTTTTCCTTTCTCACTAAGAGATAAGGCTAAAATGTGATTATACTCATTAGCGCCTGGCTCTATTAAAAATTGGGAGGAGTTAACTCAAAACTTCTAGCTAAGTATTTTTCACCTCCAAGGACTCCTAAACTTAGAAACGATATTATCTCATTTTTTCAGTATGAAGGGGAATCAATATACGAAGCCTGGGAAAGATTTAAGGAACTCCTAATAAAGTGTCCACACCATGATCTGCCTGACTGGTTAATCATTCAAACTTTTTACAATGGGTTAGTATGATCTCTTACATCTAAAATTGACGCTGCCACTGGTGGATCATTAATGTCAAAATTATTTGATGAAACATATGTGTTATTTGAAAATATGGCTACAAATGAATTTCAATGGCCCTCTGCAAGAGTAAAACCTAAAAAGGTAGTCAGGTTTCATGCTACATATGCGATTTCAATTCTTACATCTCAGGCTGTTGCAATATCAAGGAAGTTGGAACAATTTGGAATGAACCAGCCTTAATTTACTCCAGTAAGTGAGGAAAGTTCATTAGGGTATATGATTGATTCTAACTTATCATATGAGACTTTAAATACCTTAAACAACCCGTATTCTAACTTTTACAACCCATGTTGGAAGAACCATCCTAATTTTAACTGGAATCATACTACTGGGGTGGAAACCAATAATGGGAAAATAATTATGCAAATCCTAATGGAAGTTGGAATAATCAAGGGAACACAAACTATAAACCTTCATATTCACTGGACTCTAGCAAAGATCAATAATTTGAGGATAAGAAGATGTCTATAGAATAAGTGGTATTGCAAATCGAAAACCAGTTGTAAAGTCAAAATGTTATAATTAGAAACATGGAGAATCACATGGGACAAATTGCTAATTCTCTTAGCAATAGACCTATAGGAACACTTCCTAGCAACATTGAGATCAAACCTAAAGAGAACATTAATGAAAAAGTAGAAGTTGTTCGATTAAGAAGTGGAAAAGAGATAGAGGATGTGGTTAGAAAAGAGAAAGAAGTTGTAAGAGAAACAAAGGGAACTAAAAGACCTGAAAAACATGTTTCTAAGGATCTGGAAAATTTTATATCTCCAACTAAAATTAATTTAGAAAGACCACCACCTTCATTTCCTCAAAGACATAGACAACATGAGTTGGATAAATAATTTTCAAAATTCCTGGAAGTACTTAAGAAGTTAACAATAAATATTCCTTTCACTGAATCTTTGGAACAGATGCTAAGTTATGCAAAGTTTATGAAGGAGATATTAAACAAAAAGATGAAACTTGGGGATTACAAGACAGTTGCACTAAGTGAGGAGTGCAACGCTATACTTCAGAAAAAGCTTCCTCGGAAACTTAAAGATCCTTGTAGCTTTACAATTCATTGTGCAATTGGAGAAAAATTATGTGGAAAAGCTTTATGTGATTTACGAGTGAGCATTAATTTGATGCCTTTATCTATATTTAAAAAATTAGGTTTAGCTTATTTTTCTCCAACTACTGTAACCCTTCACTTAGCTGATCGATATATCATTTATGCAAAAGGGGTTGTAGAAGATGTTCTTGTTAAAGTGGATAAATTTATCTTTTCTTTGGACTTTATTATATTAGATATGAAGGACGATAAATATAATCCAATTATTTGGGGTGACCTTTCCTTGTTACTGGACAAGCTATGATAGATGTGCAAAAAGGGGAGTTGACTATGAATATTAATCACCAGGAAGTAACTTTTGATGAATTAAGAGTATGTAATATCCAACGGAGAAAAAAGATGATGATTGGGTGGATGAAATTGAATATCTAAGTGAAGACCATTTCCAAGATAGTTTTGAGAGTAAGTTAACAGATGAGATCGAAATGGACTTTCATGATGAGTTGAAAATATTATTTAAAGAACACTGTATGTATGTTCAGGAGAGGTATGAAATGATGGAAGTTACTAAAAATAGTAAACTATTAATTTCATCTGTTGAAAAATCCCATGAACTTAAGATGAATATACCCAATACAATTTTAAAGCCTACCTATTTAGGGAATTCATCTACACCACCAGTCTTTATACCTTTAGATTTGAATCAATCACAAGAAGAACTTGAACTGAATGATGAAATCTGTAAAAGATCTCCTAAGAAAGAGTTATTCAAAATCACGGAATGACATATTACATGGTATACAGACAAAATGAATGAGATTCTGATGCTGGGGCAACCAGAGTAAACATTGGATACATCGGGTCGTCGATGTTAGACCAAGCACTTCGTGGGAGTCAACCCATAGTTATCTTTGTTATCTGTTTAGTGTGATTGTTGTTATGTTGGATTGGCTAATAGTGAGATGTTGGACTTTGATCCTTGTTTGATGTGTAAGAGTGGTTTTAGTTAATGTTGTGAGGTTATGCCTTGGTCTTGATTAAATTATATATGAATTTTGGTAGTAGCAGGCTGATAAGACTTTTACGACTTAGTTCTCAATTGGAGTTGAGCATTATCTTAAAGCATGTAGAGTTTGAACTTGGACCACTCCATGTCAACTCTATTACTTATTTATCTGACTTTGTCTTTACTTAGTAAGGACATGAACTTATTCAGTGAACAACATATGAATGAACTGCACTACTTTTATTTACCAGATTGTCTTAACCTTAAATTTAGAGTAAACCTGAATCTGGAAACACATGAGTTTTTATAATAGGAGAATTCTGATCCAAGGGTGATAACCATATAAAAAAATTTATAATGCACCCATGTTTTTAGTGTAGTTTCTTTCGTTAGAAATTAAAAGTAAGGAGGGAAAATGTGAGTAGAAGTGAGATCAAATTAACCACAATTATTGTTTGTTTATGATCTAGGAGTCTATGTATTGGAGTTTGTGTGTCTATGTTTGTGATTCAAGTTGAATGATTCATTAGAGACAACATAACTTATTTTAATATTTTAGACTTGTTAGCATCCAGCAATTCCTTTATAAAGTTTAAAATGTGTTCCTATTTAATCTTCAGTTTGTACCTATACTACAATTTAAAATTCCTTTATAGTGTTATGTCAAGCATGTTTAGGCTAGAATTACTTTCTACTGCAATATTCTACCAAGTGTTATTTGTTGATATTTTTGTAGGATGTGTAGTAAATTGTAAAAGTGATCTTTCCCTGCCACATATTTTTGTACTTCATTGTTACACATGTTTGAGCTTAAGTTTGGGGGGAAAAGAAAAATGTCTCAAATTTAAGCCTTTCTTGTTTTGAAAACTATTGCAAATAAATTTGTATTTTATTTTTAATGATTATTGTTATGTGGAGTCACTTTAAGTATATAAATGGAGTAGGAAAACTTAGTTGATATTTTTAGTAAAAAGTTTGAACCTAGAGTTAAGGATATTTAGTGGAGAACATGAGAAAATGAATAACTATCTTTAGTAAGAAGAAATGTATTTTTGAAAAACTAAGGATTCGTAGAATTTTTATTTTCAAACATTTAAGGCTCTTTTAGAAAGTAGTTTAAAAAATACATCTTTTCAAGTGAAGGAAAGTAATAAGTTTTAATTTTAGAGGAGGATAGTGGAATTCAAAATCATTTAAGGACTTCTCCAGATATAGTAATCCTTACCTATATAAAAAAAGAAAAGAAAAAGAAAAAAAATAGAAAAAAATGGATCAAAAAGATCCTAAAAGAAAAGAGTGAGGAGAAGCTTGAGGAGAGGTCTGATACACCTAAAATATATAGTGTTTTATGCACATTTTTATACTTACTTTTGATGATATTGCACTGTAATGGAAGGTATTTTGTGTTTTTCTTGCAGTTATAATGAAAATGAGTGATTATGATGAAAGGAACAAAAATTGGATCAAGTTTAGAACAAAAAAATAAAAAATGAAAAATGGGACCTTGGCGGCTAAGAACCGCCTGGTCGGCGCTTAGCCGCCACAGTTAAAAATCAAATCTTCTTCATTTTTGTTGCCAATTTCAAGAGGTGCTTGAAGAAACTTTTGGTTGTGACTTCTTTAACTTCCCATAGGCGGCAAAGTTGAATGCAGGGATGCATCTTTTGGTGGATACGTTGAATCGGGACATGATTTGAAGAGACACTAAGGCACCTTTTGGATTATTATTAAAGTTATGTCATGAGAGTCTAGTGAGTGGGTCTTTTGTGTATGTCTTTAGTGAGAGTTAGTCTTTTAGTTTAGTTTTCAAGAGTCCCTTCTAGTTTTCAGTTTCATCTTCAAGTTTAAAGAGTTTTACTTTCAGCCTTTTATTGTTCAGAGTTAGTTAGTTTGGTGTGAAACTTTCTTTCCACCAATTTACTTTCATCCATTTTTCTAGTTTTTATTGAAGTCTAAAGTCAGAGTTGGAGTCAACAGAGTTGGGCGCCAACCTCTGTAGTGTTGTCATGTGGAAAGTCAAGTTTGAAAGGAACATCCGGAGTCTTGTGAAGAGGATTTTTAGATAATTGTTTACTTCTATTTTTTATATTTAGTTTTTATTGTTGTGCTTTCTTTATGATTTCTATTTTTAAATCAATGTTTACTTTTGTTTTCTCCATGAATTCTGAGTAGTTTTATTTATCTTTATCTTTCTTAAATGAAGAAGTAATTAAATTATGTTGGACTGCTGAGGAATGAATAAGAGTTGAAAGTTGGAATACGTTGTGAAGATTTAATTCCATGAACTTAATTTACTTCTTAATTTGGCCAGTTAAGATGTTAAATTTGTTGTGAGATTATGTAAGATCCAATGCGGTATTGTCTCAAACAACAAATGGTAAAAATCACATCCAATTATATGGATGAGAACTGTAGTCCATATAATTGAATGCTTAGGAGATATGTTTTTAATGGGGAGTAGAATTAGAGGTCTTTAGAGTGACAGGCTAAAGCCCCCTAATTTGGTTTGAGAAGTTAGCCCCCAGGTGGAGGGAATCAAAGGAACTCTAGAGTGAGAGCCGGTATCTTGCCTGCCTAACCATGTTCAAGATTTTAAAATTTTAAATTAACTAATGTTCTTTATAGAACCAAGTAAGGGTAAAGAATCAATTGCTCCTATTTATCACAACACATTTAAGTACTTCCACAACAATACTTTCATAATTATTACTGTTTTATAAGAGAAAGAAAAGATATTTTATTTCTTAATATTTATACCGCATTTTAAAGTTCTGATAATTTTCATTTACTGCTTAGCTTTAATTAAAAATACCAAAAACAATTTTCAAGTTTTTCAAATCAAAAATACTTTCAAAAGTCATTAAAAAAATGAGTAAAAGTATAATTTTCTTAATTCTTTAAAAATTTTTTACATTTCCCTGTGGGTTCGATATCTCGGGGCTTAATCAGAAAGTTTTATATTACTTGATAAATGATACATATACTTGTGTAGTATCCCATATTATAAAATCATAATTTTTATATCTAAATCATCAGCACATATATTCAGTGTGAAGTCAGGTTTTTAGCGTCGTTATATTTATCGGGGATCAAGTTTTTGACGCTGTTGCTGGGGAAATTAATTAAAACTGCATTTTTAAGGAAAATTAAGAATAATTTAAATTTTTAATTTTCTTTGTTTTTGTTAGTGTGTTGTGTTTTATTTTATTTTATTGTTGTATGCGTAGTTCAGGTTCTGAGGGACTTGTTCCTTACGATTCTGAATTAGAAAGAACTATCAGAAAAATCAAAAAAATTATAAATTCTGAAAAAGATAAAAATATTCAAGAAATGGAAAATCATCAAAATCAAAATGTTTGAATCCATCAAGAATTCAGACCTTTAAGAGATTAAGCTAACCCTATAGTGGATGAACTTCATAGTAACATTCAACACCCTACTGTAGCTGCTAATTCCTTTGAACTTAAACCTACTATTATCCAAATGGTGTCTAATAATCAGTTGGGGGGAGCAACAACTGAAGATCCTAATTTGCATCTTGCTAATTTTCTAGAGTTGTGTGCTACTTTTAAATATGATGGTGTTTCAGATGATGCTATTAAACTCAGAATTTTTCCTTTCTCACTAAGGGATAAAGCTAAAATATGGTTAAATTTGTTAGCACCTGGATCTATCAGAACTTCGGGTGATTCAAAAATTCCTTGTTAAATATTTTCCATCATCGAAGACTGCGAAGTTGAGAAATGATATTACATCTTTTTGTCAGTTTGAGGGTGAATTAATATATGGAGCTTGTTAAAGATCTCCTCAGGAAGTGTCCACATCATTCGATACCAGATTGGTTAATAATTCAAACCTTTTACAATGGATTAGTTGGATCTCTTAGATCAACTATCGATGCTGCTGCTGGTGGATCATTAATGTTTAAAAAGTTTTCTGATGCTTATGCTTTAATTGAAGAAATGGCTACTAGTAATTTTTAATGGCCTTCTGAAAGGTTAAATCCTAAAAATGTAGCCAGTGTTCTTGACAATGATGCTTTTACAATATTAGCAAATCAGGTTACTGCAATTTCAAGAAAGATAGACCAATTTGGAATGAATTTTTCTCAGCTAAATTACGTGATTGAAGAAAATTCATTAGGCCAAAAGGTTGATTCTTATTTTTCAATAGAAACTTTGAATGTTATAAGTAAGCCTAATAACTCATATTCCAATTATTATAACCCAGGTTGGAAGAATCATCCAAACTTTAACTGGAATACCAATAATCAGGGTGGTATTAATCAACAATGGGGGAACCACCAAGTAAACCCATTAGAGAACTAGAACAACCAAGGAAATAATAATTATAGACTAACTTATCCTCCAGGTTTTACTAATGTTTTACAATTAAAGGAGAAGAAGTTTTCTATTGAAGAAGTGGTGTCACATATAGGAAATCAATTGCAAATTCAAGGAGCAACCATCAGAAATATTGAAAATCAATTAGGGCAAATTGTAAATTCATTAAGTAATAGATCCCAAGAAATGCTTTCAAGTAATACTGAAGTGAATCCAAGAGATAAAAATAAAGAGCATGTAAAAGCAATTCAACTGAGAAGTGGAAGAGAGTTGGAAGGTAAGTTCAAAAAGAAACTGAAGTAGAGAAAGATGGGATTAAAGAACTAAAAGAGGATGCTCCGAAAGGTTTGGAAAGGCCAATTTCTCCACCTAATGTTGATTTGGAATAGCCACCACCTCCATTTCCTCAGAGACTTCGTCAACAAAAGTTGGATAAGCAATTTTCAAAATTCTTGGAGATATTTAAGAAGCTTACCATTAATATTCCATTTGCTGAAGCCTCAGAACAAATGCTTGTCGGCATATTTTTAGGTTGTGTGTTTTATTTTGAAAAGGGGGTCGCCTAACAGAAGTTGTCGGCGAATTTTTAATTTAAATAAATAATTTTGAAAAGTAATATTTGACTTTAAAAATAATTTTAAATTTTGAAGGTTTTAAGATATGAGATTAAACCGATCTCACATCCCAAATAGTTTATATAAACGAGCACCGCACCACAAACCGTGTATCATCCCTAAGGATAGACACACCGCTCGACGGTGGGGCTCGACTAAATAAACTAGAAGATTTGTGACATCCATTTGGTCCGCGAACCGATTTTATAAGCCGACAAATTCCCTGCTTAATATGAAAGCATTAAACAGGGTTTATATTACTCAGGTTCTTTAAAATTCCCTATAAGGGCAAGCCACTATAGTTAATTACATCTTAAGTGACGGGAATCACCTAAGAAAACTCTCGATAATAATCAATAATTCGCTCTCGAGAATTTCAAAGTTTAAGTTTTCAAAGGATTGAATTTTGGAATTTCGATAGGGAATGGATCAAATTTGGAACATTTTGTTTTGGAAATCCAAAGGAAGAAAAGTAGGAGAAATCACAGATTCGAAGCGAACTTCGGTAATTTCCCGACTATCCTATTGTTTGGCTTGAGTTTAGGAAAATCCTAATATTTATTTAATGTTTTGATCTTGCCAATTTTAATTAATTAGGGCTTATATTTGTATGATAAAATCAAACAAATAGCCTTGAAGATATGAGGGTTTATGTCGTACCGAACGACTACCTCAGAGTCCTAAGACCGGTTAGGCTTAATTTACATGACATGATCATGCAAATGCCTAACGAAGAGGTTGAGGATTTATGTTGTACTAAGCAAACTACCTCGAAATCCTATGGCTTGGTTATTTAATTCTAAGGAAGTTTTGCTGAAGTAGATCCGAGTTTTGCTGATGACGATGGTCGTGCTGTCCACCATGCTCCGAGCTCCTTATTGTTGCAGAGGTTTAGTTTTAGAAGTCATAAATCAAAGGATGAGAGAAGTGTTTTGGTTTAGAGAAAATCTTAATTTCCAAGTGTTTTTTATGTTTTAATTAAAACAAATCTTAAAGTTGATTATAACGACACCGGTTAAGATCCCACGGTTCCATCCTTCCGGCATCATTATTTTTATCGGATTCACTTAGTCCGGATGAATTTGCTAAACTCAACTCGAATGAGTTCCACACTTTCATTTAGACCGTGGGAAATCCCGTTAGCAACACGTAGGTTACATCATCCGAGGTATTCCCGATCATCCAACGAGACATTTTAATTTAATTGTAATTGTAGTTTTGTGTTACGTTTGTGATTAAATTTTGAGTTGTTTTATATTTTGAAATGTTGTGGCGGTGAATTTTATCTTGCAATGACTTTTAACCTAGTTTTGGTTTCGGTTTTAGGGACTATCCTAAAGGTGTGGGTTTTCATGCAACAGTTGTTTATCATGCAAGAAAAGTAAGTGCGATGCGATTAATAAAGTTGCAATAATGTAAATTGCAAGAAAGTAAATTGCAATAAAATAAAAGCGTACCTGGAGGGTCTTCCCGTCATCCCAAGCTGCACTTAAAACACAATTAGAATATTTAAGCAAGTTCCTAGGTAAAGCTTAAGGGAAGGATTATGGTTTTCTACCAAATTCCTAATCCTATAGCTAGTCATTTCCTATGACGTCTAGGTTCTTGTGTTTTGGTTTGAAGACGATTTTCTTCATCAAAGAATAATTAAATTCAGTTGTTCTTATGAACATCCTATCATATCGAGAAAGTGCTTAAGACAAATCTTAAACATCTTTTCAATATTTCTAGGATTGTTTTAAGTCCAAATGAGTTTAATTATACAAATGAATTAATCGTCCGAGAATTCAAGTTTTGTTGTTATCTTGCTCAGTGAACTAGGACATTTGAATATCCTATAGGTGAAGTAACATTTCATTTAATATTCTGTTTAGGAGTTATGATAACTAAAGCTTTCGAGGGTAAATTGATGTTCAAATGGTTTGTGATTTAATTTAATTTCCATTAATGGGTTTAAATTTGGAATAGTGTTCAAATTATTTTAGATTTATTTTGAATTCATTATGTCTTTGGTGATGTTATATTTAATTCAACTTAATTTAATTTAATTGAGTTTTTAATTTAATTTAATTCAATTTAATTCAATTTAGTTTGATTTGATGTTACATTAAATTAATTTGATTTGATTTAATTTTAATTCAATTTGATTTAATTTAATTTAATTTAATTTAATTTAATTTAATTTAATTTAATTTAATTTAATTTAATTTAATTTTAATTCATTTAATTTAATTTAATTTGTTTATTTAATTTAATTTAATTTAATCTTTAATTTAATTCAACTTTTAATTTTAATTTAATATAATTTAATTTAATCCAATTGAATTTACTTAATTTAATTTAATTTTTAATTAAATTTTATTTTTAATTTTAATTAAAATTTTTAAAAGAGTTTAATAATTTAATTTTAGTTTAATGATTAAGTCTTTTAATGTTTTGAATTTGAGTTATCATTTTAATTAAGAATTGAATATTAATGAGATAATTAATTTAGGGTTTTTTAAATTAAAGAATAAATCTCTTCCTAACAATATCCTTATTTTAATAATTCCAATTTTATTATTCTTCCCAAATTTAATCAATTATTTAATTAAGGTTTAATTATTTTAAATTGCTTAATGGGTTTCTACCCTTTAATTATTTAAATTTCAATCATCCAAATCAGATTAGGATCAAATATTTTATTTATTAATTTTTTATTAAACCTAAAGTTTTAATTAAGGATTAAAAATTTTAATTACCATTTTGCCCTTTAAGCTTAATAATTTCATAACTCACTAAATTGAACTCAAATGAACTTGAAATTTTTATGTGACTTCACTCATATGTCAATAAAGACATGAGAGGAGAAAATGTGATTTTTCTGTATTTAATTTATTTATATAATTATTTTTGGTAGAAAATAGAGATTTCCAAGGAAAATTTAATAACATGACCAAGGGAAAGTTTCTGTCCTTAAGAAAATTAGGGGACATTCCTAATGACCAGAGGACCACTTGGACCAATTTTGGTGATTTTTTGAATTATATTATTTTTATTATAATTATTTTAAGTTTTGGAGTTTTAATTAATTTAAAAATAAAATAAAGGTTGAAAAATGAATTTTATATTTTTCAAAAATCTCTCTGATTTCAAGGAAATCAGAGAATCAAATTTTACAATTTTCTGATTTTTCTATGATTTATTATAATTATTTTAGTGAAAATGCTAGAAAATACATTTTTTTAATTTTAAAATTACCCTAGAGCTTTAAAATTTAATATCTCACTAAATAGACCTAAGAAAAATATGGGGTTTGTTGCTAAGTGATTAAAATTCAAAATGTGACATTTTGGTGAATTTTATTATTTTTGTAATTTTTATTATTTTTTAATTATTAAAATATTAAAATAATATTAAAAAATCAACTTTTTTAGAAAATTGAAATTTTAATTTTCTTAAATTTCCCTAATATCAGAGAGGCTCCAAAACCAATTTGGTGAATTTTTAAAAAGTATTTTGAAAGTTATGAATTTTTAAAGTTTAAAATGACTAAATGGCTTAATCAACCCAATTAGTAGGGCTAACCGAGTCCAATTGACCTCAAATTTTTATGGTGGGTTCCTCTGATCCTAAAGGTCAGTGGAGAATTGATTTCAAGTCAATTTGATGTATGGTTAGCTCTAATTAATTAGAGATCCATTTTGGGTGTTTAAGCCAATTAGGGTAGTTTTAAATGAACTAACTCAAAACCTATTTTTCCTAGTGGTCCTCTAGTTATAAGGAACATCACCAAATTTTCCTAGAATTTATTTCACAACATGCTATTTATTGGAATTAAAATACTCAAAACGAGTAACATGAATTTGAAAAATCAATAACTCTTCATAGGGATGGCCTCCGACTTTGGAAAATTCAGGGAATGTTCCCAAATTCGGAGGCTTCAAAGCTCCTATGGTCTCATGCCATGGTGAATTGTATACATGCATGGAGAATTAAAAATATGCAGAGAGTAAATAAATTATTAAAAATAAAATACTTGATAAAATTAAATAATTTCTTTTCCACATTATTCTACTCTGTTCACTGAGCAAGAGGGTATTTTTATTTTATTTTTCTGATTTTTCTACACAAAGTTATAAATTTTTGAAGCTTAGGGAATTAAATAAATCAAAAAAAATCCCTAATTTTCTATTTATCCACGCGGCGCCGCGTCAACCTTGGCAGCTCCGAACGCACACGCGTCGCGCTCCCATTCGACGCCGCCATCTGAGTCAGCAGCCCGGGCCCTGCGGTTCTCGTACCGTCTCCTGGTCCGACGCGATCCTGGCCATCCGTCTGCGCGTGTATTGAATGGACGGCATCCGTTCATCGTCCCCAAGTGTTCTCACCCGAGAGCCGTCCACACTAAATCCCTAATATCTCACTCGATACTCAATGGATTTTCATGTTCTTATGCTCTGTGGATTCGTCTTGAAGAGACGAACACATCTATACGGTGATCATGCATTGAAATTAAAGCATTTGAAATGGAGAATCTCCAAAAGCTCGGGATGAAGAATTAGCTCATACCTTTGCTCAGAGAAGTGTGGCTTCGATCTGAGGGTTGTTGCACCTTCGATTGGATCCCAGCAAGCTCCAGATGAAGTCTCCTGGTCTGGTGAATTGTCTAGGTGGGATTTCGACCAAGCCCGATCACAAAGCTTGGAGGCCGGAGCAACCGGGTGGCTCCGGAGATGGGGCTTTTGTTGGTGGACACCTTCCCTTGGTCCGGTGAAGGTGTAGAACCAATCAATTTGGGGATTGGCTCACCGTGGAGAAGTGTCTTGGTTTTGGGCCTAGATTTCAACTCCGAAATCGAGCTCGCGGAGAAGAAATGGCGGGGGATCTCGGTGGAGATCAAGTGCTCTCGTGTATGGGGAGGAGTCCGGAACAATTTTGGCGCAGTTTCCTTAAGGTTTTGTTTCAGCACCTCCCATGGCCGAGAGGGGTGGTGTTTAAATAGGAGAGGGTGGAGGGCCTCCCGGGGAGAGTTAGGGCTCGGGATCGACTGCTCTTGGCAAGAGAAGAACGGCTCCAATGGCCATCGGGGATGGGGCAGCTCGGCAAGAGAGAATTCCTAGGTTGGCTCACATGTGAGCTCTCGGCCATGGTGTTTTCCGACGGCTCGGTGGTGGCCGGCCGGTGCATTGGTCACCATCTTGTTTAGGTGGGTCGTGGTCGGGGTTTGGTGCATTCAATCGTGGTTTGACTCGTGTAAAGTGGTTGAATCAAAGTAGAAAGGGGAAGGGGTCATTTTGTCTTATTTTGGTCAACCCATGCAAATGGGTTGGGTGCACCTCCCCAAGACCCGGTTTTGGGCCGAGGATGTCGGTGGGTCGATCTCCCATGTGTGGTGGAGTCTCCATCAAGGATTAGGTGGCAAAGCATGGTTTAGAGTGTGACATGCTTAAGGTAAAAAGGCTTAATGAAGGATTAGGAAAGAATCCCCTCTTCTTGCCATTAATGGCTTGGTGAGGTGGAAAGTGGTCTCCATGGCTTCCATGTGGCTCATGCATGGCTTCATGGCTCACCTTTGGCTTGGGAAAAGTCAAGTCAATTTCATAAAAAAGGGTTTCAAGAATTTTGGATATTTTGGTGAAAATTTGGATGAAGCTTCATTTAGAATTATTTGATCATTGGTTTATGACTTAGGGATGATTTTAATTGAATGGATGATGTAGAGAAATATCATGTGGGCTTTGGGACCAATTTTGGGCCTTTGGATGTGGTGAAGGATGTGCTTTTAAAATGGTTTAAGGAATGGGCCTTTAAGTTTAAAAATGAATTTATGGATGAGAATTTTGTAAAGAGGTTGGGCCAAATAATTGTGGAGTTTAGCTCATGGATGCGTCATGAGTGACTTGAAGCAAATTGGGGGTGATTTGGGTTTGAATTGGGTTGAATTTGGGTTCTTTTGGTGAATGGGCCAATATAGGTCCAAGTGGGCCAAGTTGGGCCAATGTTGGGCTAGGGTTGAAATTGATGTAAAATCAATGTTGAGAAATGTTTATGGGAGTGTTTCAAAGAGGTTTTGACTTTGGTTGGGCTTTGATTTTGGGGTTTGGGCCCATTTGGGTTAGGTTTGGGTTTAGGTCAAAATTGGGCCTTTTAGCTTTGGGTTGAATTTGAGTGGGGTTTGGGTCCAAAATTTGGGCAAATCATGTTAGTGTTATTCTTGTGGGGATGCTAAGGAAGATTTAGAAAAGATTTTTGGTTAATTGGAGTTGAATTGGGTGAGTTTGAGCTAAGTTTGAGTCATGGGTCCAAATTAGGCTTTAAGGCCAAAAGTGAAATTGGATCCAAATGTCAATCAAATTGGACTTGGATTTAGTCTAGATTGGTATTGGGAATATTGAATTGAAGTTTAGAATTGAATTGGACCAGAATTTGGGTCAATTGGGTAGGTTTGGTTTGACATTGGGTTCACTTTGGGTTAAAATGGGTTAAATTGGGGGTTTTGACAAAAGTAGGGTAAATTGACAAAATTGGCCCATAGTGTAGTTGAACAAAATGAAATTGGGAATATTTGGGATTTTCTGGAATTTTCTGGGAATTTTCTGAATTTTTTGAATTTTTGGGTCAAGAGGGGTATTTTGGGTATTTGGAGGGTATTGGGAGGTTTTCTTGGAATTTTTGATATTTTTGGGTATAGATGATCAATTTGAGTGATTTGGAAATGTTTGGGATTGATTTTGAGGAATCTTGGGTTATTTGGAAATTTTTGAGAAATTTGGGTAATTTTAAGGGTTTTGGGTAAGCTAAGCGGGTGTAGGGTCCCGGGGGTCAAAAATTGAAAATTTGGAAAATTGAAGATTGGGTAAATTTGAGTGGAATGAAATCATTTTGGTTGAGCCATGAAGCCACATCAAGCCCACATGAGCCATGAAGCCACATCAAGCCCACATGAGCCATGAAGGGACTCATTTGAGGCATCCACTATGTTGTTCCTAACCCTCTTAGCCTAGGGCTTAGGGGTTAAGGACCATCCATGTGAATCACCTACATGAGTCAGGAGGCCAAGTTAGGTGTAGGTGTGTGAAAGTGTAGTGTATAGGTGTAGTGTGTGTTTAAGTCAGCCCCTTCACCGCACTGGGCCATCCGTAGGCGATCCTAAGGCCAAAGAGTCCTATAGGAACTCATCCTTTAAACTTCCACATTTGATTTCAACCCTCTAGGTGATTAGGGGTCTACGGTCAAGTTTGTGGAGTTTGCGGGGAGTTAAGAAGTGGTTTGAATTTCTAAAAGGTGGGTCCCAATTCTAGTCCTCTAAGATAGTCAAAGGAAAAGCCTAAGGCTAGATCCTAAGTACTAAAGGGAAGAAGAGAAGACCTCATCAAAAATGAGGTCAACAATGCTGAGCTATGTGAAATTTATGAAGGATATTCTCAACATAAAGAGGAAGTTTGAAGATAATGAGACAGTTGCACTTAGTGAGGAGTGCAGTGCAATAATTCAGAAGAAACTTCCTGAAAAACATAAAGATCTTGGTAGTTTCACAATCCCGTGTGCAATCAGAGACAAATTTTATGAAAAAACTTTATGTGATTTGGACGCGAGCATTAACCTTATGCCTCTATCAATATTCAAAAGACTGAGATTAGGAGAAATAACCCCAACTACTGTAACTCTGCAATTAGCAGATCGTTCGGTCACATATCCAAAAGGACTTATAGAAGATGTTTTGGTTAAAGTGGATCAATTTATCTTTCTTGTTGATTTCATTGTCCTTGATATGGAGGAAGATAAAGAGATACCCATCATTTTGGGAAGACCTTTCCTAGCCACAGGCAGAGTAATGATAGGTGTGCAAAAAGGGAAATTAACGATGATGGTTAATGATCAAACTGTTACATTCAATATTTCAAAATCGATGAAATATCCTACAATAAGTAAAGATGATGAATGATTTAGGATGGATGTTATAAGATATTTGAGTGAATGTCATTTCAAGTCAACTTATGAAGAAAAACCTGAAAGAGAAGAATTGGAACATAAGCAAGAATAGGAGTTACATCATTCTGAATATTTTTAAGAGGAAGAATTAAATTATGTTCATGAAAATTTTGAATTATTGGATATGACTGAAAAAGATGAATCTTATGGTCCATCAATTGAAAAACCTCCTGAACTTGAGTTAAAAATGCTTCCTGATCATTTGAAGTATGTTTTTTGGGTGAATCCTCAACCTTGCCTGTTATAATTTCATCTCAATTGACTGAAAAAGAAGAAGAGAGTTTGCTTGAAATTTTGAAGAAGTATAAGAAAGCCTTTGGATGGACAATTGCTGATATTAAAGGAATTAGTCCTTCAATTTGTATGCATAGAATTCTTATGGAAGATATTTGCAAACCTCGGGCTAATCCCCAAAGGAGATTAAATCCTATCATGAAAGATGTTGTTAAGAAAGAAATTTTGAAGTGATTGGATGCTGGAAATATCTACCCTATTTCAGATAGTGCATGGGTTAGTCATATTCACTGTGTTCCTAAGAAATGAGGAGTAACTGTGACTATTAATGAAAGAACGAAATGATTCCACCAAGACAAGTTACAGGATGACGAATATGCATTGATTATAGAAAATTAAATCTTGCCACTAGGAAAGATCATTTTCCACTCTCATTTCTGGATCAGATGTTGGATAGACTAGCTGGGCATAAATACTTTTATTTTATGGATGGATATACTGGTTACCAACAAATTCAAATTGCTCCTAAGCACCAAGAGAAAACTACATTTACCAGTCCTTATGGTATGTTTGCTTTTAGAAGAATGCCCTTTGGTTTATGTAATGTCCCTGCTACATTTCAGAGATGTATGATGACTATTTTCTGTGATTTAATTGAAAAAGGGATTGAAGTTTTTATGGATGACTTTTCAGTGTTTGGAATTTCATTTGAATCATGCTTAGACCATTTGACTAAAGTTCTAAAACCTTGTGAAGAAACTAATTTAGTCCTTAATTGAGAAAAATGCCAATTTATGGTAGCAGGAGGAATTGTATTGGGAAATCAAATTTTAGAAAAAGGTTTGTGGAGGTAGATTCTGTAAAAATTCAAGTTATCTCTAATTTACCTTGCCTAACCAATGTAAGGGGAATTAGAAGTTTTCTGGGACATGCTAGATTCTACAGGCGTTACATGAAAGACTTTTCAAAGATTACAAAACCTTTATGCCGATTATTGGAAAGGATGCAATTTTTTATTTTGATGATGATTGCCTAAAAGCTTTTGAAACATTAAAAGAAAAATTAATCACTGCACCTGTTATAATTTCACCAAATTGGGAAAAACCTTTTGAATTAATGTGTGATGCTAGTGATTATGGTATTGGTGCTATTTTGGGTCAAAAATATGATAAGATTTTCAAAGTTATTTATTATGCTAGTAAAACTCTTAATGAAGCTCAAATTAATTATACCACTACCGAGAAAGTGTTATTAGCTATAGTATTTGCCTTTGATAAATTTTGATCATATTTAATTAGAACTAAATGTGTGGTGCATACTGATCATTCTCTTATCAAATATTTACTGAAGAAAAAGGATGTGAAGCCGAGATTGATTAGATGGATTCTTTTTTTGCAAGAATTTGATTTTGAGATAGTAGATAGAAAGGGTTCCGATAATGAAATTGCCGATCATTTGTCCAGGCTTGAAAATGAAAAATCTCTCTGTGATGCTGAAAAAATTAATAAACATTTTCTGATGAAAAATTATTCACTATTAATGAGTGGCGTGTTCCGTGGTATGTCGATATAGTAAACTTTATTGTCAGTAATATTATACCCTATGATTTGACATACCAGGAAAAGAAGAAACTTATGTCTGATGCTAAGACTTATTTTTGGGATGACCCATTTTTATATAAGTAAGGAAAGATTCTTATAATCAAATATGTATACCTTTGGAAGAGACTTATGAAATTATTCAAAAATGTCCTGATTCTGATTATGGGGAACATTTTGGAGTTGAAAGAACTGCATATAAAATCTTACATTCTGGATTTTATTGGCCTCCAATTTTTATGGATGTGAATGCTTATATTAAAAATTGTGAGAGATGTCAGCGTGTAAGCAATATTTCTAGAAGAAATGAGACGCCCCTCAATTATATGTTGAAAGTTGAAATATTTGATGCTTGGGGATTAGATTTCATGGTCCATTTACACCATCTTTCAAAAATGTTTATATTTTGACAGTAGTAGATTATGTTTCTAAATGGATTGAAGCTATTGCTTTACCTCGATGTGATGCTCAAAATGTTGCAATATTTTTAAGAAATAATATATTTTGCAGATTTGGAATACCAAGAGTAATCATAACATATTAGGGAAATCATTTTAAAAATGTGATTATTGAGAAGTTAGCAAAGAAATATTATATAAATCATCGCATTGCTACTACTTATCATCCTGAGGAAAATGGTTTGGTTGAATTATTCAATCATGAAATTAAAAGAATATTGGAAAAGACTGTTAATCCAAACAAAAAGGATTGGTCAATCAAATTGGATTATGCTTTGTGGGCCTCTAGGACTACCTACAAAACCCCTATAAGAATGTCCCCCATATAGGCTGATTTTTTGGAAAAGCTTGTCATTTTCTTATTTAACTTGAGCATAAATCATATTGGGCTATTAAAGAGTTCAATTATAATTTGAAAGATGTTGTTTAAAAGAGATTATTGCAATTAAATGAGCTTGAAGAGATAAGGAATGAATCTTATGAAAATGCTAAAATTTATAAGAAAATGATAAAGTTATGGCATGATCGGAAGATTCTTACAAAAAAGCTTGTGCTAGGACAAAAAGTTTTGCCGTATAATGTCATATTGAGAATTTTTTTTGGAAAATTTAAGTCCAGGTGGATGGGTCCATTTATTCTGATAAAAGTTTAGTCCTATGGAGCTGTGGATATTCAAGATCCTAAGACTGCAAAAATATTTAAAGTTAACGGTCATAAACTTCAACCTAATTTTTCAATCGATAGACTTAAATCTGATGAGAATCTAATGTTGGGTCACTCAAAATGAGTTCTGGGTATGTCAGGTTGAAAACACTAAACCAAGCGCTTTGTGGGAGGCAACCCATAATTATGGGTGTGCCTTGCTTTATGTTTGCTTTGTGTGCTTTGTTTGGTTTCTTTTATGTTTTGGTGGTATGATTTTGAAGTTTTTATGTTATAGTAGTGTTTATTTGACCTTATTTTATGACTTAGAGGAGTCAGAATGAAATTTTGGATATTTAGCAGACATGTCTTAAATTGAGCACTGGCGGCTAAGTGTCGCCTAGTTTACACTTAGGTAATGGAGTTATGGAACATGTGACTAATAAGGTTCTAGAAGCCTAGATCTTGTGGAAGTGATTTTGGAAGTTATTTTAGAGTTTTTAAATGTTAAAGGGTGGGATTATGAACTTCTAAAGTCTATAAAAGGTCCTGGATTAAGAAAAACTCTTGCCCCAAGTCCTATTTCATTCATGAGTCTTAAGAAGAGTGTTTTGAGTGATCATGTCTTCCTGGGCGAATGCGATCAAGAAGAAAGAGGAGTTTGACAAGAGTAAGTTTATTAGTGATAATGTTAAAGAGTTATTCAATGGATTTCTTGTCGTTAGTATTCAGAGAATTGCAGAAAAGATTGCAATGATAGAAGCCCGAGTGACTTCAATTGAAGCAACGATCAATGAAACTAACACACATTTGGAGCATATGGGATGGCAACTCAAGATTCAATTCAATCATACAAGTCACGTGGAAGAAGCGGATAAGGCGATGTTCCTGAAGAACAAGTGGTTAGAAGAAAAAGATGTAAGAGTGTTCAATCATCGTCATTTATATCAAATTTATATTCTAGAAGGGTGAAATGGAAATAATAGTGGTTCTGGATATATCCCGCCTACTAGATAGAGGAATTAAATGTTGGTTTCATCTTGTTGTTTGTTTTGAGTATTTTATATTTTATGTGTTTGATGTTTGTGTTTAATGTTTTATGTTTGTGCTTTGTTGCACTTTAATGTGTGATTGTTACATCTTAGTGATATAAACCTATCTTTATGATATTGAGTCCGTTTGTATTTAGGAAATTTCATCCAAAGTGTTTGAATAGAAATTTTTAATTTGTATTTAGTGTGGTTTGATTTTAATGAATAGAAGTTTGTGTTTGTGTGAAATTTGATTGGAATTGATGGATATTAAAGTTTGAAATTGGTGTATTGGAGATTATTGAGTAAAAAACAAGTATTTTGAGACGATTAAGGGTGATTAAATAAGTGGTTTTGTGCATTTTCTTAATTGTGAAAATCTTGGCACTGGCGGCTAAGCGCCAGATTGCCAGTGCTTACACGATTCGCGACTAAGCGCCGAAAGCCTCGCTCTTGGTGCCTTTTCGCGAAAATTGATTTTCAATAGTTAAAACCTAAAAATCGTCATTTTTTAACTTACCTGTCATCTTCAACCTCTAACTTTCGCGAAAAGGATCCTAGAGCATCAACATTTTGGATCGTTTGAAGGCCAATTTCAACAAAAATTGTTAGATTTGGATTCCTTAAGGTAAGAGCACTACTCCTAAGTAAATTTTTTTTATTTTCACCATGTATTTTGAGTACATTTCAGAAAATCCTAAAATCACTATGCATGGTGAAAATTTGAAGAAAAGGATGAGAAATTGCTTCGATTTAGTGGAAATTACTTTTGGAAGTTAATTTAGTAAGTTTAGTTTGATTTTGGAATTTATGGTAAATTTCTTGTGAATTTTTAGAAATGGCTCCAAATTCAAAGCGCTCGAGAGAAAAGACGAGATTTGATTCTGACAAATTTGTTAGTGCGAGGGCTGAGGAATGTTACGTTGACGCACTATAGTCACGTAAATTGATTCCTGAGCGTGTGTTTAATAAGCCAGGAGAGGTTATTGAGGAGATGATTGATAAAAGGAATTGGGAAAATTACTCCTGCTTCTCTGCTGTTGCTGTTGTTTCTATGGTCAGAGATTTTTATGCAAACTTACCTATAGGCAAGAAGTACATTTTACATCTGCGGTAATCAATATCTTTTTTTGACTGCCTCCTGATATGTTTTGTTTTTACTTGAACTATCATCCTATTGAAGGAGAGTTAGATGAGATTATGGCATTTCTGATTGATAGAAGAGGTTTATGGAAGATCACAAATGATAGAAGAGAAAATTTTCAAGCCTCTAAGTTAAATGTCATTTCTAAAGCATGGCATTATTTTATCTCATCTAAGCTCTTGCCTTCAAGCCATACTAGTGAAGTTACAAGGGAGAGAGTTGTTCTGAACTATTGCATTCAACAAGAGAAGCCTATAGATATTGGAGCAATCATTTATGATTATACTTTGAATTGTCCTAGATCTACCACTACTGCAAGTATGGGATTTATTTCCTTGATACATTCATTATGTGAACGATCTGGAGTGAAATTTGAAACTTGGGAAGAGGTCCTTTAGCCTTTGAAACCAATTACCAGTGTATACATTAGAGCTTACACTGTAAATTCAGAGTTTGGCTGGAGAGGAGGATTTGGTAGGGCTTCTACTGCTTTTGCTTCTGCTACTTCTACTTCCCGTGCTACTACTTTGAGAGCTTCATCATCTAGAGATTCACAGACTGGTTTGTTAAAAAAGATTTTGAAGAAGGTGAGTCTTACTCGTGAGGATGTTAGAGACATGGATGGTAAAATGGATAATATGGAAAGATATATTGTTAAACATGATGAATATGAGGAGAATTATCAGCATTATTTGGATAGATTGATTAGAGGTGATATTAGTGCTGATATTCCCCCTCATCCATTCTACATACCTTATGTATCATCCAGAGATTGAAACAAGCAAGATGATGATGAAGATGAGGATGATTAGTTGATTTGCTTTACGTGTGACTGAGTTTTTATTGATGAGTTGATGTATGTTATGTCTGTTGATTTATTTTGATGTTGTGTTTGTGGTGTGAACTCTGGTAATATGCTAATTATAGTTAGACTATTTTTGCATATTCATATGTATCTGTGTTGGATTGATATTCTATATTTTTTTTTTGTGTGATATATGTGTAGTAGTAAATGTTTTATTGTTATGTCAGAGTTTTTATAGTGTGTACTTTAAATCCAAAATTGTTATCCAAAATTGTTAGGAGAATTTGGAACACTATTAATAACTATTATTTAAATTTACATATTTAAAACTTTTCAAAATCTACTACTACCATTTGTTATTTAGTGTTGGTGTGATTTCAGTTATTTTCAGTTGGTGTGTATTTGCTTTGAAAACCTCCACTATTGTAGAAGTCTTAAAATTTTGAATTTCCATTTAATGAAAAACTAAATTTTTTTTTAATTTGATTTCTTTTTACTCCTAATTTTAAATTGTTATACTTGCATATTTAGGATATTAAGATTCCTGCAAGCATATTATTTTAGTTTTTAATTCTCACCCATGTATCATTTCTTATGCTTAAATGTTTTATCCTAACTAAAAATTAAAGTTTGGGGGGAATTTTAAAAACAGAAATTTATTAAAAACCTGAAATTTTATTTGTTCTCAAGAAAACATAAAATTAATTTGATTTTTGATTGAAAACAATTATGTATATGAAGTTATATTAGGGAAATAAAATTTTGAATATAAAAATGAATAAGAGAATTTAGTTAAAATTTTTAGTAATAATGAAATATTTAAAGTTAAAGAAGTGTTAAATTTAGTATAACTATCTTTAGTAAGAAATATTTTATTTTTGGATAAATAGAAGATTTGACTTTTATTCTTCAAAACTTAAATTTCTTTATTGAGGAGTAATTTTCAAATATTGTTATTATAATTTTTAAGTGAAAGATGTATATTAGACCTTTATTTTAAATGGAAGGGTGGAATTCAAAATCATTAAAGGTCTATCCAGATATAGTTATCCTTGCCTTATAAAAAAAAGGGGGGAAGAAAAATAAAAGAAAAAGAAAGAGAAAAAGAAAAAAAAGAGAAAAAGGTGAAAAATGGTACGTGAAAAGGAAGGAGAAGCTTGAGGATTTAAGGGCCTAATCAAAAATTGGTTCCATACCTAAAGTATAAAATATAAGTTCTGAGAAAATCTAAAACTTAAGGTTATAATATAGTAAGTAAAGATATTTTCAAATAAAGATTTTTAAGTAAGAAAAATAAATGTGTGAATCCAATACTTTGAAGAATCTACAATTATTTTTGAATTAGATAGAAAACTATATTTTACAATATCATTTACCTAAGAACTTTCTAAACTTTAAGTTGGTCTTAGTTACTGAAATTTATTCTAAATTGGACAATTTCATTTCTAGAAAAAAATTTGTTATCTTTCTAAGAAACTCATTACATAATTTTCATGCTAAAAATTTTCTATGTGATTAAGAGTCACTTGAGGACAAGTAAAATTTTAAGTTTGGGGGATTTTGATACACCTAAAATATATAGTGTTTTCATGCACATTTTTATACCTATTTTTGATGATATTGTACTGTAATAGAATATATTTTATGTTTTTCTTGCAGGTATAATGAAAATAAGTGATTATGATGAAAGGAGCAAAAAATTAGATCAAATTTGGTGCAAATCAAAAATAAAAAATGAAAAATTGGACCTTTGTGGCTAAGCGCCGCCTGGTCGGCGCTTAGCCGCCACAGTTAAAAATTGAATTTTTTTTTTATTTTTGGCACCAATTTCAAGGGATGTTTGAATCAACTTATGGTGGTGACTTTCTTAACTTCCCATAGGCGGCAAATTTGAATGAAGGGACGCGTCTTTTGGTGGATACATTGAATCGGGACATGATTTGAAAAGACACCAAGGAACCTTTTGGATTATTATTAAAGTTATGTCATGAGAGTCTAGTGAGTGGGACTTGTGTGTGTGTCTTTAGTGAGAGTTAGTCTTTTAGTTTAGTTTTCAAGTGTCTGTTCTAGTTTTCAGTTTCATCTTCTAGTTTAAAGAATTTTACTTTCAGTCTTTTATTGTTTAGAGTTAGTTAGTTTGGTGTGAAACTTTCTTTTCACCAATTTACTTTCATCTATTTATCTAGTTTTTATTGAAGTCTAAAGTTAGACTTGGAGTCAACATAGTTAGGCACCAACCTCCATAGTGTTTTCCTGTGGAAAGTCAAGTTTGAAAGGAACTTCCGGAGTCTTGTGGAGAGGATTTTCAGATAAGTGTTTACTTCTATTTTCTATATTTAGTTTTTATTGTTGTGCTTTCTTTATGATTTCTATTTTCAAATCAATGTTTGCTTGTGTTTTTCCATGAATTCTGAGTAGTTTTCTTTATCTTTTTCTTTCTTAAATAAAGAAGTAATTAAATTATTTAGGATTGTTATGGAATGTATAAGAGTTTAAAGTTGGAATACATTGTGAAGATTTAATTCCATGAACTTAATTTACTTCTTAATTTGACCAGTTAAGATGTTAAATTTGTTGTGAGATTATGTAAGATCCAATGCAGTATTGTCTCATACAACAAATGGTATAAATCACATCCAATTATATGGATTAGAATTGTAGTCCATATAATTGAATGCTTAGGAGATATGTTTTTAATGGGGAGTAGAATTAGAGGTCTTTAGAGTGAAAGGCTAAAGCCCCCTAACTTGGTTTGATATTTTAAATTTTGTTATGAGAAGTTAGCCCCCAGGTGGAGGGATTCAAGGGAACTCTAGAGTGAGAGCTGGTATCTTCCCTGCCTAACCATGTTCAAGATTTTAAAATTTCAAATTAACCAATATTCTTTATAGAACCAAGTAAGGGAAAAGAATAAATTTACTCCTTTTTATCACAACACATTTAAATACTTCCATAATAATACTTTCATAATTATTACTGCTTTATATGAGAAAGAAAAAGATATTTTATTTCCTAATATTTTATACCGCATTTTAAAGTTCTAATAATTTTCATTTACTGCTCAGCTTTAATTAAAAATACCAAAAACAATTTTCAAGTTTTTCAAATCAAAACATACTTTCAAAAGTCATTAAAAAAAAGAGTAAAAGTATAATTTTCTTAATTCTTTAAAAGTTTTTACATTTCCCTGTGGGTTCGATATCTCGAGGCTTAATCATAAAGTCCTATATTATTTGATAAACGATATGTATACTTGTGTAGTATCCCATATTATAAAATCATAAGTTTCATATCTACATCATCAGCACATATATTCGATGTGAAGTCAAGTTTTTTGCGTTGTTATATTTATCTAGGATCAAGGTCCTAATCAAAAATTGGTTTCACTTGAGTCTTTCTAGAGTCAGGAACTTAGAACAATCCTAAGCTTGCTTTTTGTACTTATATTAGTTAAATTATTTTAAGAGAGTTCTTAAGTATAGAAAGTAAAGTTCATAGGATCCGAAGTTTGAAAAATCAGCATATTTTTTTTAATTAGATAGGAAAACAAATTCCCAAGTTTGATGATAATTATCTTAGACCCTGAGCTAGTCTGATTCACTAGAAGTTCTTCTAGGTTGAACTATCCATTTTTAGAATAAAATTTTAGCAAGTCTAAAGAGTGACCCATTAACTCTAATCTAAAAAAAATTATTTTAAAAGTGTAGTATTTCTTGAGGGAAAGTAATGTTTAAGTTTAAGGGATTTTGATCAATCTAAAAATGTACTACTTTTTATGCTATATTTTATAATGATTTTGCACTTTAAAGGTATGTTTTATTGTGTTTTTGGTTGTAAATACATCAAATTGAATAATTTGGAGTGATTGGAGCAGAAGGAACAAAAATGGAGCATACCAGAGCAGAACGAGTTAAACTGGAGCATATCGGAGCAAAACGGGTCAAACTGGACACTTTTTTATCTGTATCTAGCGCCTAGGTGCCACCAGTTGGTGCATAGCCACCAGGCATTGGTGCCTATGCGACAAACTGTCGGTGCATAGCCGCTAGTTACGGTTTTTGGCATAACTTCTAGTAGATACACCAAATTTGGATGATTTTTGAAGCGTTGCGAAGTGTGTCGCTTACGGAATTCGTTGGGAATGATAAAATAAACTTTCTAGAAGAGTTAGGATAATTAGGAGGAGAATATTAGAAGTGGAAAAGAAGACTTGAAGAAGATCACTCGGACATGAGCCCCAAGTGGGGCGACAAGGTGAGAGAGAAAGAGAGAGTGTGAGAGACTTTTTTTTCTTTTATATTCACTTTGTTCTTAGAGAGGATTACAAGGAGATTGCTTTCACTATACAAGGAGAGTTGTATTTTCATCAGAGATAAGTATTTTCTATGTATTTTGATTTGAATTTAGTAGTTTATTTGTATGGTTTCAATGACTTGTTCAATTAAAAGTTCTAGTTGTTTCTCCATGTGTAGTGAGTAGTTTTCTTTACTCTTCCCTCTTACAATGAATTAGTAAGCATGTGTAGAATATATAATTGAGTAGAGTGAGAATATATTGTGATTAATTTACCTCATTCTTCATTTATATGTAAACTTGATCAACTTGCATGTTAAAATCTGTTGTGAGAACATGAAAGAACCAATGCAGTATTGTCTCAGTCAACTATTGGTAAATATCACTTGAGATTATATGGGTGAGAATGTAGTCCATATGGTTGAGTGCAAATAAATAGGGAGATATGCATGTTTAAGAGGTGTAGAATTAGAGGACTTTAGGGTGACAGACTGAAACCCCTAATTTGTTTTGATGTGAAAAGTTTTGTTATGAGATGTTAGTCCTGAGGTGGAGGGAGAAGAGGGAACTCTAGAGTGAGAGCTTGTATCTTCCCTGCCTAACCCATCTATAAGATTTCAAATCATCAAATTAATATATGTTCTTTATAGAACCAAGTAAGGGTAAAGAATATAATTGCTCCTATTTGTCACAATCTCTCTCGCTGCTTGTTTTACTTCTACGCATGTCACTAATTTCATTGTATGAGGAAGAGTACTTTTAATATATTATACTCCACTTTTTGATTTTCACTAAATGTTTTAGTTTAGGAGTAGAAGTAGTATTGTAGTGATCATTAAAGGATATAATCAAAACCAAACTTTTATCGACCTTCCAAGCAAAGGTGAGTTATTATAGACTAGAACATCTCTTGAAAGCTGCTGTGAATAACTACGATCTCTGTGGGATCGATAGTTGGGGCTTAATAAGAAAGCTCTATATTAGTCGATAACGATACATATACTTACGTAAAATCCCTATTATTTAAAGACATAATTCAAATTTAACTTTGCTTTAGAGTAAAGTTTTTGGTACCATTGTAAAGGAAGAAATTTAAACAAGAAAATTAAAGGATTAAAATCTTTTATATTGTAATCGAGGATCAGTTGCCTCCCACAAAGCGCTTGGTTTAACGTCATCAGCCTGACATAACCTCGGTTATTCAGGTTGATCCAACATTAAAACCTCTTTAAAATTAGGTCTATTGCCTTCAAAATACAATTTTAATCTGTGTACATTAACTTTGAATAATCTTCCTTTTTTAAGGTCTTTAATAAAAATAGCTCTGAATTGATCGAATTTTATAATAGTGAATGGTCCTATCCATCCAGATTTCAGTTTCCCAGAAAATAATCTCAGCCTTGTATTGTATAATAAAACTTTTGTCCTAGCTCAAATTCCTTTTTACCAATTTTCTGATCATGCCATATTTTCATTCTCTCCGTGTATATTCTATCATTATCATATGATTCATTTCTGATTTCTTCCAAATCGTTTAATTGCAACAATATTTTCTCACCAGCATCTTTCAGATTAAAATTTAATTTCTTTCTCACCCAATATGCTTTACATTTTAATTCAACTGGTAAGTGACAGGTCTTCCCAAAAATTAATCTATAAGGGGACATTCTTATAGGAGTTTTATAAGCAGCTCTGTATGCCCATAAAGCAGTGTCTAATCTAGTAGACCAATCTAATTTATCAGGATTTATGAATTTTTCTCAAATTAATTTAATTTCACGTTTAGATACCTCGAATAAGCCATTGGTTTGGGGATGATAATCTGTAGTGGTTCTATGCATAATATTATATTTTTTAGCCAATCTTTGAATCAGATTATTCTTAAAATAGGATTCTCCATCAGTGATGATTACTCTAGGCATTCCATATCTTGTAAAAATATTTTTCATTAAAATTTTTGAAACGCTTCTAGCATCACATTTTGGTAAAGCTATTATCTTAATCCATTTAGATACGTAATCCACAGTAATTAATATATATGAAATTCCAAATGAAGGAATAAATGGTCCCATAAAATCTAATCCCCAAGCATAAAAAATCTAACTTCCAATGTAAAATATAGAAGCATCTCATTCTTTCTAGATATATTGCCTACCCTCTGCATCAATCACAGGATTTGATAAATCTATAAACATCTCTAAAAGTAGTAGGCCAATAAAATCTAGATTGTAAAATCTTATGTTTTGTTCTATTAGTTCTGAATTGTCCTCCAAATTCAGAATCATGACATCCTCAAATAATTTATTCAGTTTGTTCATAAGGCACACATCTCCTAATAATAAAATCATTAAATTGCTTGTATAAATAAGGATCGTCCAAAAAATATGACTTAACATCATATATGAATTTTTTATGTTGTTAGATTGTTAATTTTGGTGGTAATATAGTTTACAATATCAGCATACCACTGTAAATTTCCTTTTTTAATATTATACAGTTGCACATTAGAGAAATTTTTTTATTATTTCCTTTTCAAAATCAGATAGTTTATGTTGTTCGAGTCTAGATAAATGATCAGTTATTTGGTTATCGACTCCTTTTCTATCGACGATCACGAAATCAAACTTGCTTTAAAAGTATCCATAGAATTAATCTTGGTTTAGCATCTTTCTTTTACATAAAATATTTAATAGCAGAATGATCAGTATGCACTATACATTTGGTTCCAATTAAGTATGATCTAAATTTTTCAAAGGCATAAACGATAGCTAATAATTCTCTTTTTGTAGTAGTGTAATTAGTTTGAGCATCAGTAAGAGTTTTGCTAGCGTAGTATATAACTTTAAACATTTTCTCGTACCTTTGTCTTAAAATAACTCCAACGGCATAATCACTTGCATCACACATTAATTCAAATGGTTTCTCCCAGTCAGGTGATATTATTATCAGAGCAGCGATTAAGTTTTTCTTTAGTGACTCGAAAGCTCTCAAACATTCTTCGTTAAAATCAAACTTCTTATCTTTTTTTAAAGATTGACATAGAGGCTTAATTATTTTTGAAAAATCCTTAATGTATCTCCTGTAGAACCCAGCATGTCCCAAAAAGTTTTTTACCCCTCTCACTGTGGTAGGAAGTGGTAATTTTTTAGTAATTTGAATCTTTGCAGGATCTACTTCCATGTCATATTCAGATATTTTATGACTAAGTACAATTTCTCCTGCAACTATAAATTAACATTTTTCCCAGTTTATGACTAAATTTGTTCTTTTGCATACCTTTTAAAAATTTTCTAAGTTGCTTAGGCATGCGTTAAATGACTCTCTAAATACTAAGAAATTATCCATAAACACTTCTATTCCATCATCTATTAAATTGCCAAATATTGACATCATACATCTTTGAAATGTTGCAGGTGCATTATATAATCCAAAGGGCATTCTTCTAAAAGCAGAAGTTCCAGAAGGACTAGTAAATGTAGTTTTCTCTTAATCCTCAAAAGCAATAAGTATTTGGTGATAATCGGTATATCCATCCAAAAAGAAATAATACTTGTGCCCAGTAAGTCTATCTAACATTTGTCCTAGGAAAGGTAAAGGAAAGTGATCCTTTCTGGTAGCGGTGTTTAATTTTCTATAATCAATACCAATTCGCCAACTAGTGGCTTATATTATTTGTATAATTTCTTTCTTCTCATTTACGTCGGCAGTCACTCCTCCTTTCTTAGGAACACAATGAATTGGACTTACTCAAGCACTATCAGAAATGGGATATATGATTCCAGCATCTTACCACTTTAAAATTTCATTCTTTACAACTTCTTTCATCATTGGGTTCATTCTCCTTTGCAAAACAAATCTATGTTCATTATCTAAAAAAATTCAGTGCATACAAATAGAAGGGCTAATTCCTTTGATATCAGCTAAAGTCCAACTAAAAACTCTTTTATATTTCTTTAACGTATCCAATAATTTTTGTTCTTAGAACTCGTTTAAATCTGAGAATACGATAACTGGTAATGTTGATGATTCCCCTGAAAATACATACTTCAAATGTTTTGGAAGAGTTTTCATTTCAAGTTCAGGAGGTTTCACATGAGATGAAATTAAACTTTTATTTTCAGGTTCTGTTAAATGAAGCATTTCAAATTTGTCCTGAACATATTCTATTTCTTCATTATTAGTCTCATCTGAATCATTTTCTATCTCATCATGATTCTTATTTTTTAGATCTTCATGTTCTATTTTCTCATCAAATTTTTCTTTGAAATATTCCTCTCTCCAAGTAATCACATATTTTCATTGTAAATCATTCATTGTTTTTTCTATTGAGGGATATTTCATTGACTTTGAAATGTTAAATGTTACCTCTTGGTTATTTACTCTCATAGTTAATTCTCGTATTTGAACATCAATCATGGCTCTTCCTGTAGCTAAGAATGGTCTTCCCAAGATAAAAGGTATTTCCTTATCTTCTTCCATATCTAAGATAATAAAGTCTACAAGAAAGATAAATTTATCAACCTTAACCAAAACATCTTCTACAACTCCCTTTGGATGAGTAATAGATCGATCAGCTAACTGGAGAGTTATATAAGTTGGTGCAATTTCTCCTATTCCCAATCTCTTAAAGGTTGATAGAGGCATAAGATTTATGCTAGCTCCCAATTCACACAATGCTCGTCCGTAGCATTTTTCACCTATAGCACACGGCATAGTAAAATTACTAAGATTTTTAAGTTTTTTAGGAAGTTTTTTCTGAATTATAGCACTACACTCTTCACTGAGTGCAACAGTCTCATGATCTAGTAACTTCCTCTTTTTGTTGAGTATATCCTTCATAAACTTAACATAATTGGGCATCTAATCTAAAGCTTCAACAAATGAAATATTCACAGATAACTTCTTAAAATTTCTAAAAATTTAGCAGATCTTTTTTCCTTTATGTCATTGCTTTAATCTTTGAGGAAACGACGGTGGTGGTCTTTCTACAATGATCTTCATTAGTTTTAATGGATATTTTAATTCTGGATATAAATTTTCATTTTATTTTTTAGTTTCCACCATTTCTTTTTCAACTTCAGTTACTTTTTAGACCTTTGTTTCCAATTCCTTTCCACTTCTTAATTAAATAGCCTTGATTTGTTCTTCACTTTGGTCTTTTGGATTTACTTCAACATTGCTAGGGAGTGTTCTTCAAGGTCTATTGCTAAGTGCATTAGCAATATGTCCTAATTGATTTTCTATATTTTTAATTTCAGCTCCCTGACTTTGTAATTGAGTTCCCATATTCAGAACCATTTCTTCCATAGAAAACTTCTTTTCCTTAAATCGCTGATTATTATAGAAGCCCGGAGGATGAGAAGGTCTATAAATCATATTTCCCTGGTTGTTCAAGTTTTCTAATGGGTTCACTGAGTTGTTCCCCCTCTGAGGATTAACAGTGTTAATGTTATTGTTATTATTCCAGTTTAAATTTGGGAGATTTTTCCAACCAGGATTATAATAGTTCAAATAAGGATTGCTTTGTCCATTGTTTATTACATTTAAGGTTTTATATGAAGATTGAGCATCTACAATTTACCCTAATGAATTTTCTTCTAACACCAGAGGAATTTGAGGATAATTCATTCTGTATTGATTTATTTTCTTTGAAAGAGCAACGATTTGAGAAACTATCATAGTTATAGCATAAGAACCATGAATACTGGCTACTTTCTTAGGATTTACCCGTTCAGCAGGCCATTGAAAATTATTAGTGGTCATTTCTTCACTTAAAGCATAAGCCCCTTCGAAAGGTTTTGACATTAGTGATCCACCAATAGTAGCATCTATAATTATTCTAAGAGATCCGACCAATCCATTATAAATTGTTTGAATTATTAACCAATCTAGTAGAGCGTGATGTGGACATTTCCTAAGAAGATCTTTAAATATATCCCAAGATTCATATATTGATTCTCCCTCAAATTGACTGAAAGATGTTATATCATTCTAAGCTTAGCAATCTTTGATGGTGGAAAATACTTTGATAAGAATTTTTGTGAATGTTCTCCCCAAGTTCTAATAGATCCATGTGCTAATAAATTTAACCATGCCTTCGCTTTATTCCTTAATGAAAAGGAAAAATTCTTAGTCTAACAGTGTCATTTGACACTCCATTATATTTAAATGTAGCACATAGTTCTAGAAAACTTGCAAGGTGTAAATTAGGATCTTCATTTGATATTCCACTAAATTGATTATTTTTCACCTGATCCATAGAAAATTTGATAGCTTTTTAATGTTCATCTAATACCTATTTTTGATGATATTGCACTTTAAAGAAATGTATTTTTCATGATTTCATGCAGGTACAATGATTTTAGGCCTTTTGAGAAAAAGGAAGCAAAAAGGAGCAAATTTGGAGCAAAATGGAGCAAAAAACATTTTATTGAACTGGCGCTGAACAACACTATCACAAGCGCCGGACCACGCCAATTTACAGAGAATTTTGACCAGAACGCGGAAAATAGCGTCGGATGGCTCCCTATCCTGGGCCAGACGGCCCCCTATCCCGATTTTAAAATAGATTCAATGTATTTTGTTTGATTTTGGAGAGATGCTTGAGGAAACTCTGGGGAAATTAGTTTTAGCTGAATTCAAACTATTTTGGAGCCAAGTTTAGAGAGGGCGAGAGAGACTTTAGTGTGAGAGAGTGAAAAGTGAGTGTGTTTTTTCATTATTTAGTGTAAAAATTCCATCTAGGGTTTGTGTGTGTTCTCTTTTAGGAAGTGTAGGAGGAGAGAAAAAGTGAGAGATTTCTTCTTCCTTACTTATATAAAGAGAGAATTGCGTGTTGTTGTGAAGAAAGAAGAGGAGTGAAAGGAATTCCTTGAGATTAGCTTGGGGAAGAGTTTGAGATAAGTTGTCTTTTTTTTTACTCTGTTTGTATGACGTTGCTTATATATATATAATCCATCTTTAGTCATCTTTTCCTCATGAGTCTTGAGTAGATTTTTTTGTTTTCCTCCTTTTCATGTGATGTCTTGATGTTGTGATATGGAAATGATGTGTCGATTTATTATGGAGAATTTGTGATGACCTTTTCACTTCATACTTCATTTACTTTTTGATTTGGCCAATTGAATTATTAAAACTTATTAGGAAACATATGTTCCCAAAGGATTATGAGTTTCACAACAAAATTGAAGGTCACATTCAAAGTCCATGAATGAGTGATATAGTTCATGGGGGTTGAGTGCAAATAAATAGCAAAATATATGTTGATGGGCGTAGAAGTAGAGATTTTAGAGTGACAGCCTAAAATCCCCAATTTGGTCCTAGGGTTTGGAAACCAAAGCGAGAGTTAGCCTTCAGGGGAAGGGAGCTCTGGAGTGAGAGCCAGTATCCTCCCAGCCTAACCATGGATTTGGGGACTGAACTTAGGATTAGCTAATGTTCTTTATGCGCTTGTAAGAGGGTAAAGCATAGGAATGCTCCTATTTGACACAGTACATTTGCATCACTGATCTATGTCACTAAATCATCACATTATTATTGGAGAGGAGGAGGATTCTTTCTTATAATTGAAATTTTGTTATAAATTTAGTCTTGTGTTAGTTAACTTTGTTAAAAAGTTAGAATGTATTTTGGTAGATTTAGTAACTGCAACTGTTTGTTCATCTTTAATTATTAGTAATTACTGCAATTGTGATGTGATTCGTGAAGTGATTTCTATGCTACATTATAAAATTAATAGCCTTCTCATGGGATCGATAACCAGGACTCCATTATAGCCCTATATTACTTGAGTGATATGTATACTTGTGTTTAATTGTATGACTCAATAGAAAACTATATATATATATATATATATATATATATATATATATATATATATATTTTATGAAAGGGCAATCTTATTAAAACTAAAAAAGCTTATTACATCTCAAATGAGGAATAGAGAGAAGATCCCCATAAAGTAGAAGATTGAAAGCATAGAAAAAGATGTTTTTGCCTTGGAGAGAACATAGGGACAACACAAAGAAAAATCCGAGGATGAAGCTTTAATAGCAAGCCGGTTAACGGGTTGATTGCATTCTCCGTATATATGACTCCACCTAATGGTTTGAGATGAAGCAATATGCGAATTTTGTGAATCCATATCACAATGTACCGAGGTGCGACAGCTTTGTTCAATAGAATGTTAATTAGGAAGGCGGAATCCGTTTCAATATGGATGTATCGATGCTTATTCAATATCGCAGATTTTACTCCCCAATAAAAGGCAATTGCCTCGACTTCCGAGTGCATTCTTTGCAAAAATTGGTGTCGCCAAAATCCATAAACATTTACCTTTGTGATCTCTCCCCAACATACCCATACCGACTCTGTCCTTTTTAAAACTACCATCCACGTTTATCTTTGTCCATAGAACTGGAGGAGCTTTCCAATGGACCCACAATGTTTTAGAAACCACCTGATTTCCCTCAATATTGAACTCGTTTTCTTATCTTAGAAAGATAAGCCACACAATTATTAATGATCGGTTCGGAAGAAAACTTCATATTTTTAAATAAAAGTTCATTTACGGAAGACCGGATGAACCAAAATATAATAAGAGGTATATAGAAATTTCCATCACATCTCCAATCCAGCCAACAAGTTTCAATAGAATTCCACAAAAAGAACTTGGCCTTAGTGTGACATCTTTCCAGACACGAATTCCAAATCAATTGACTTTCCGAACAATTCGAGAAAAGATGATAAATGGTTTCCTCATTAGAATGGCGTAACAAGCATCTAGATGGCCCCCTTAAGCCTTTGAGCTTTAAAATATCATCGGTAGGTAAAAACTTCCCGAATAGCCTCCAACAGAAGAATGACATAGAAGGTGATAGAAATTTATTCCATATGACAGTCCCCCAGTTATTATCACTCCAAGATGTACTAGATAAGTAAATAAACTTTGCAAGGCTTTGGTGAGAAGCATTTTTAGTGATTAATTTATCCTTCTTAGTAGCTTGAATGGGTACAGATAAAATTTTATTCAAAGCCTCTTTATTAACCTCCTTCTCTAATAAATGAGCATTCCAAGCTTCATTCACCCAACTATCTGATACCTTCTGTATATTGGAAGTATGATTGCATTGATCTAACGAGGGGTTCATTGAATAGCCATGTATCCCTCCGGAAGTCAAGTTGACCTTCACCAACATCCCAAATAAACAACTTTTCCGCAAACTCTTTGATTTTCGGCATTTCCTTCCGGGATTTAGAATCACCCAATTTAACCTTAACCGCAGTGGGATGAGTATCAATGCAATACTTGTCATGCATAAATCTAGCCCATAAAGACTTATTAGCTCTAAAGTTCACCCATTGTTTACAATAGAAAGTAAAGCTTAAATGAGAAAAACTTTTAAAACCCAAACCACCACTAGACAATGGTTTACATAGTTTTTCCCAAGAAGACCAATGCATATTTTTATGCTTGTCCTTCCCATAAGAACTTATTAAACATAATGGAGAGTAATTTTTGAGTGCTTTTCTTCATTCTAATAATTTGGAGAATATAGATTGGGAAAGCGAGTTAAGATACTTCTCGATAAAGTAATTCTACCACCATTGGATAGAAAACAAGAAGACCAACAATTAATTTGTGAAGAGACTTTAGACACCACTTCATCAAAATGAGAAAGTTTTCTTCTTCCCTTAATCGGAGGAAAGCCAAGATATTTTAGAGGATAAGTTGCTTCTTTGAATCCAAGTAAAATCCGAAATCCATTTTCTATGATGTATTTGCATTAGCGAACTAGGTAGAAAAGAACATTTGGATTTATTGAATACCATACCGAAACTTCTTCAAAGGAAGCTAAAGTTTTCATAATACCCTTAATAGAGTTCTTACTACCATTGCGAGAAAACAATAACATCATCTGCATAAGCAAGATGACTCACCAATAATTTAGATCTATGCTTGATATTGGACATAAGGATGATTGAGCTGGAACTTGTTTAACATTCTAGATAGGTAATCAAAAACTAAAATGAAGATGTAAGGAGACAAGGGGTCTCCTTGCTTAATTCCTCTCTCGGCTTGAAAAAAACCATGACTACAACCATTAATCAATATGCTCGTAGTAGTTATTTTGCATCCATCTAGAAATTAGATTGCAAAATTCAGTACCAAAGCCTCTAGCAGCTTAATACCTCCAAGACAAAAGTCCAGCTTATAGAATCAAAGGCTTTGGAGAGATCTAATTTGAACATTACATTGGAACCTCTACAAGATTTATCAATATCCATAAGTAATTCTTGTGCAAGAAGGATATTATCGGTTATGCCTCTTCCCTTAATATAAGCGAGTTTGATTATCGGAGATCAAATCTTCTAAGTAAGGTTGAAGTCTATTCACAATTACCTTACCGATAATTTTAGAAAATATAGAAGTAATACGGATTGGTCCGAAATCACTCCATCCATTCCTACACTTATCTTTAGGAATCGAGCACAATTGTAGAAGAAGCAAAATATTTAGGCGGATCAACATTTTGAAAAAAAGCTTCGCACGACCAAAACCACCTGTATTTTGATTATATTCCAATTTTTCTTGTAGAAATCAGATGTAAAACCATCCGGACCAACTGTTTTATTACCCTCCATAAGCATTAATAGAATTAAAAATTTCCTCTTCAATTGGTACTCGAGTCAACTTGCATATGTCACCTTTGAATAAACCATCATCCATCGTGGATGCAGAGAACAAATTCATATTTGAAAGCTTAAAAGAAAACAACTTCGAAAATATAAAATGGCATCTTCAAGCAATATCTTTGTAATCAAAAATCCAGTCTTTAAGATCAGATTTAATTCTACGAGATGTTATTCAAAGATCTTTTATATTTAATGACAAGCATGGAAGTATTTTGAATTCTCGTCACCATACGTAAAATGGTTAGCGAAGCTTTTTGCATTAGAAACAGCTTCTTCATTCCTAATAGCATTATTTAAATTTTCATTTGCCTCAAGAAGTTGATTATCCGTACACCTTCCCTCCTCTACCTCCCTTTCCAAGTAACTCCACTTGCTTTTCGGCTTTAAGAATATTATCTTTCAGTATCACCAAACTCCTTCCGAGTTCCAAGCATTTAAAGATTTAGCTATCATTTTCTGACACTGCCATAGTTGGATAATAGGATTAGCCTCAGTAAAACCACTCGGGCAAATCCAATTTGCCTCAATTAAACTTTGATAAGTAGGATGAGAATGCCAGACATTTAGATATCTAAAAGTTTTCTTCTTGACAACAGAAGTATTAGAGAAAATAGTTAACAAAGGGGCATGATCCGACCCCAATCTAACCAGGTGCTTTACTTTTGAAATAGAAAACGACTCCATCCATTCTTTATTAACTAGAATTCTATCAATTCTTTCATAAATCAAACCTCTTTTCCATGTAAAAGGAGACCCCTCAAATCCAATATCAAAGAGACCAGCATCTTTAATATTATTTGAAAAAATTAATAAATCCTGTACTCTAGGATTTCTTCCTCCTTTTTTCTCACTAGGGTGAGCAATTGAGTTAAAATCACCACCAACCATCCAAGCTTTTTTGATATTCAGACTAATAGAATGTAACTGATCCCATAACTCCTTTTTCTCGGTTATAAAAGAAGAAGCATAAACAAATGTGGCAAAGCCATCGACTCGCTCAATCTCAAAATGGAAATGCAGAAATTGCCAATGATCTTGAATAATATCTATTTTTAACTCTTTCCTACGCATTAACCAAATCTTGTTAGAAGAGTTAAAGAAAAATTTATATCCTTGAAATCTTTTATAGAATCGTCAAAATTTGACTTCACCAATGGTTCAAGTAGAACCATTACCCAAAACTTATGTATCCCGTTAAGATTTAAAAGTCTATTAAGGGAGCCAGGATTTGCCACCCCCTAATATTCCAACACAAAAATTTAATCATTGGCAAAAGATCTTCCTCCTCTTGTAAGCCTAGAAGAAGAAGAAGCAATTGTAGGAATAATATTTGATTCGAGAAGATTCCTCGGCTCCAAAGATTTCTTTTTACTCTTTTGAACAACCCAATCATTGTTCGAGATCTTTTGCTACATTAGTCGTATTTGTAAAAACTACATCACCCTCCTGTACATTACACCGGAAAATAGGATAATTTGTTTTTTTAGGAAGGGCTTTATCAATGTCGGCCTCCATAAGCATAATGGCGAGCTCAATATTGCGATCTTGAGATGAATTCTCTCCCATATTATCGGTTTGAATACCCATATCATTAAGCTCTTTAGAAGAAGAAGGATTAATTAATAAATTCGATTTACACCAATTTGAGTACCCATATCAAATTGAGTATCCATATCATCATTTTTATGCTCGAATGATAGGATCCTCGGCCATATTAATAACTACCTCGGATAAATCCTTCCGGATCACTTTAGTTTCAACCACATCGAAATATTTCTATCGGACAAAGGAATTTCGATAGCGAGGTAACACCACATCATCGACTATATTAACTATCGTAGAAGATGGATTCTGAATATTATACTTATCCGAATTAACTGCAACTATGTTGATAACGACGACAGTAGCCCTTATCATTATTACCAACAACTTTAAAAGTCTTTAAGTTTGGTCTGTAATCTATAACAATTTTCCTTGGAATGACCAAACATCTTACGGTGATAACAATATTTAGGCTTCGCTCCATAATAATCATGCCAATATCCATTATGAGGGGACCCGAGCCAAATTTCCTCAATATCGGGTAGAGTAATGTCTCTCTCAACCGAGATTCCGGCTAAAGAAGGCCTAGATAAGTTAAAAGTAGACATATCAAGTTTCAAGGGCCTTCCAATAGCGAGTCCCAATTGCATAAATTACTTGATGATTAAAGAAATGAAGTTTCAAATTGGGTAATCTAACCCAAACAGGAACAATAGGTGCTTCTTGATTTGGATCAAAATCAGGAGACCATTTCAAGATCTTCATGTATTTCCCTTCAATCATAATCACCTTCTTGGAGAATAAATTAGCATAGTCCTCTTCTTTAGAAAGATGGATCATTATATGTCTACCATCAAATAAACCAACCTTCCAATTACCCTTAAATTTAAAATCTTCAAAATATTTCCTTATAAGCTCCATCCTAGGATGTCCATATTGAAACTTACCAATCAGGTGTGAATTTATGCAAATCCACCAAGGAAGACAATTCATTTTCGGAGAAGATGAGGGCCGGCTTACCACCCTTCTTTACCACCTCGTTTAATAAAAGGACGAGCTTGCCACATCCAAGGCAACTGAGTCATGATAATTTTGAGGAAAGACTAATTTATCATGTTGATTTACCAATCCACCATTAACAATTTCCGTAAAAGAAGCTTTGGGAGCCGATTATCCATAGACAATAGTAAGGATCGAAATTAGTTAGAGAGGAAAATCAAGAACCCGAAACAAGTAACCACTTCAAGAAGATCCGAACGGATCCGTAAATCGGAATTAAGAATTCAAAATAAGAATTCGGAAAACGAGAGATCCAATTGAGAAGAATTAGAAACAGGAAACGGGAAACAAATTCAAAAGAAGAAATCGCCTTCAATTCCCTCCATAAAACCCGGAGCTTCTCTCTCCTCCATCTTACCAACTATATATATATATATATATATATATATATATATATATATATATATATATATATATATATATATATATATATATATTCAGCAAAAAAGGAAACCATTCATTAATGAGAAAAGATTAGGTACATCTAATGAAAGGGAGGTGAAGAGAGTCCCCCAAAAGTAACTGCCTTAAAGGCTTAGCAGGCAAAAAGGAAAAGATTACACTATGGTTGGAGGCAGAAGTCTTTGCTAACCAATTGGCAGGTTGATTCCCTTCCCTATGAATGTGAGACCATTTGATGTTGACAAAAGTAAAATTTTTCTATATAAATAAACCAGATTCCATGGGCGAGTGAACTCACCCAACATCATCTTTATAACTTGTTGAGAATCAGATTCAATCCAAATCTGATTTTGATTTAAGGCCGAAGCTGTTTTAATGGCCCAGAGAACAGCAAACATCTCAGCTTCCAGGGCAGAGGAAGAGAATAAAGGAGATTGAAAGAACCAAAGCAATTTCCCAACATGATTCCCGCACACGAGCACCAATCCCAAGCAGACGAGAGGTGAAGCTTCCATCCACATTAATTTTAATCCAAGGCTCGTGAAGGCGATACCCAGTGCACTAAGGAGACTTTTAGAGTAGGGGTTGAAGAGTTAGCAGCAGATTTGCTGATATAATTGAAACAGTTGGCCACAGCAGTTTTAGGGGGACAAGGTTTATCCTCAAACTTGGCCTGATTTCTAGCCATCCAAACAAACCAGTTGATAACAAGAGGAACACAACCCCATTTCTGATTTTTCCAATCATTCCAGCAAGTATCAATGGAGACCCAATGATGTCTTTAATGCAATAGATTTAATAGATGTAACACATCCTCCCAAAGCTGTAAGGTAAAAGGACATTAAAGGAATAGATGGTCCAAAGTTTGTTCCTCAGATTTACATAGCCAACATCTTGAAGCTGTTCTCAACCCTTTTAGTTTGAGAATATCATCTAAAGGGAGAAAATTGTGTGTTAATCTCCAATTAAAGAAGGACATGGAAGGAGAGATTTTTGGAGACCAAATAAAGTTGCCCCAACTGTTAACAGTCCAGATATTGAAAGAGTTATGGAGAAAATTATTTACTGAGTGTGAAGGGGGGTGTTTAATCAAAAGTTTATCAGGTTTGCCCGGGTCAATGGGGATAGCCAAAATTTGTTGTACAATCTCTTCATCAACCACATCTTTCAGTGCCTCTACATTCCAATTGTCTCGCGACCGTAAATCGAAATCTTAATGTGATAGTCAGTATTAGGTAAGGTAGAAAGAGGACCATCAGGGAGCCAGCTATCCATCCAGAAACTGATTTGTCCAGCACCAACCTCCCAGCAGCATAGCTTATTAGCAACTTCTCTGATCTTTAGCGAGACTTTTCCAATGCTTTGAGTCACCAATTTTGGGTTGAACTAGATCCGGATGCACCCTTTTACGGTATTTAGCTTTAAGGAACCGAGCCCATATTGTATCCCGTTGTCTAAATTTAAACCATTGTTTACGATAGAAAAGGCTGATTCATTTGCTGAAAACTTTTAAAACCCAGTCCCCTAGCTCTGGTAGGTTTGCAAAGCTTATTCAGCCCAATGGGGTTGTTTATACTGTCCCTCCCATAAAAATTTGTTAAACATGGATTCCAGCATTTTTTGTGTACTTCTCTTCATTCTCACCATTGCATTGTGTATAAAGGGAAGGTTGATAAGATACTTTTTAATAAGGTTAATCTGCCCCCATTTGAAAGAAAGTTGTTGGTCCAACATTTTATAGTGGAAGAAATCTTATTAACCACCTCATCATATTGGGTTTGCTTTTTCCTACCTTTTATCAATAGCACACCCAAGTACTTAAAAGGTAAGCCAGCTGAGTGGAATCCAGTTGTAGCTTTAATCCAGTTATGATGTTTGTAGTTCTTCCCTGCCAGGAATTGGCATTTCTGTTTGTTTAGTTCCAGACCAGAGACTTGAGAGAAATGATCCAGGCAATGCATAGTTTTTCTAATGGCAAGTTTGCTACCATTGGTAAATAGAATAATGTCATCAGCATAAGCCAAATGGCTAATGACCTGGGTAGAACTATGTTTGTAACATAAGTGGTGAGCATTACCCTGAGCTGAATTAAGGAGTCTGGATAGATAATCAAAAGCCAATATAAAGATTGTAGGGGACAAAGGGTCACCTTGTTTAATGCCCCTACCAGCAGCAAAGAAGCCCTGGCTTTCCCCATTAACCAACACACTATAAAAAGCGCTGGATATCCACTTTTGAATAAGGTTGCAGAAGGAAGGGTTGAAGCCTCTAGCCTTGAGAACCAGATCAATGAAGGACCAGCTGATAGAGTTGTATGATTTTTTGAGATCAAGTTTCAGAATCAGATTATGTCCTCTACATGGTTTATCCAAATCCAGAAGTAATTCGTGTGCTAAAAGACAATTATCAGCAATATTTCTTCCATATACAAATGCAGACTGGTTAGCACTGATAAGTTTATCTAAATGAGGTTGAATTCTACTAACCAAAATCTTACTAATAATTTTAGTAAGAGTGTTAGTAAGACAAATAGGCCTGAAATCAGTCCAAGAGGACTTCTTTTGATCTTTAGGGATAAGAACAATACAAGATGCAGCAAAATATCTGGGTAACTCAGCACCAGAGAAAAAAGCTTGGACAGCATGGCAGAGATCAGCACCAACAATGTCCCAAGCTTTTAAGTAGAAGGTGGCACTAAAACCATCCGGCCCTGCAGTCTTGTTCCCATCAATACTTTTTAGAGCTGATAAAATTTCCTTCACATCTGGTAAAAGAGTTAGTTGGAGTTGAGAAACATAAGCAATGTCAGTATTGAACACAACAGGTAAGAACAAGGAGGGGTTAGTAGACTGAGCAGCCATTTGAGTCTGAAAATACTTCACTGCACTTTGAAAGATGAGATTAGGATCATTAATTCTTCTACCACCAGGATCTTTAATACTGAGAATAGCTTTTATTTGTCTTCTGCATTTAATCATAGCATGGAAAAATTTTGTATTTCTATCACCAAAAAGTTTTTTGTTAATAGAGGATTTTTGTTGCAAAAACATCTCCTCTCTATCCAAAGCTTGAGTCAACTGATTCTGAGCATTTATCAACTCTTGGCCATTATCCCTTCCCAAGTCCTGAGTAGCTTCAAGTAATTGGACTTTGTTATCAGCCTCCCTGACCTGTTGAAATATATTTCCAAAGCATTGCTTATTCCATTGTCTTAGATGATATGCCACATTCTTTTGTAACCTCCACAGCTTTATAAGAGCATTATTATCAGAAGCAATTGGATTAGTCCAACCAGCCTTTACCACCTCAAGAAAGGAAGGATGATCAGTCCAAACATTTAAAAATCTGAAAGGGGAAGAAACTGTTCTTGGGAAGAAGGATATCTTAATTAATAGGGGGGAATGATCAGAGGTAGTTCTGTGCAAATGATGAACTTGGGTAATAGGAAAGGAATGCATCCAACAGTCATTAGCAAGGATTCTATCTATTCTCTCCAGCAGATTGCCTCTCTTCCAGGTAAAAGGAGTGCCAAGGAAACCCAGATCAAAAAGCCCCTCTTTAGTAATATTTTGAGAGAAACTCAGCATGGTTTGGAGATCAGGAGTCCTACCCCCCAACTTCTCACTAGGATCACTAATGCAATTAAAATCACCCCCCACCAACCAGCATGTGTGAGCTTGGCTGAGACAAAGAAGGGCATCCCGAAGAGCAGTTCTGTCATGAAGAGTGCATCCAGCATAGACAAAAGTAGCAATACCAGAGAATTGTTCCAACTCAAAATGCAAATGAAGGAATTGATAGTTATCAAAAATAACCTTACAATTTAGTTCTTTCCTGGTAAAGACCCAAATCTTGTTACTGCAGTTTAAAAAACAATTAAATCCATGAAACTATTTTGTGTGTTTGGAGATATTCTTCTGTACCAAAGGTTCTAATATGGAAAACATCCATAACTTGTTGGTCCTGATTAAGTGTTTGAGTCTGTTAAGGGTACCAGGACTAGCAATACCCCTAACATTCCAGTACAACAGGTTAATCATGGTGTAATGCCTTACCAGCCCTAGTAAGTCTAGGGGGGTGGCAGAAGAATCTTCCAATCCAATGACATTTGATTTAGATAAATTTCTGAGTTCTAAAGCGTCCTTTCTTTTTCTTCTACTTTTTTTGTTGAATTCACTCCTCTTCTTTTTTACTTGCCAAATCAGCTAAAATGGGCTGTGCTAACTGATTATCTGGATCAGGATCAGGTGGAGTGATAAAGGTACCCCCAACATTAGAGCTATAGTGTAATTCTTCATCTTCAGCTGAACCCCTTTGTGTAACTAGTTTCATCCCAAAGGATCTATCTTGTGAGGAAGATAAGAAATCTCTCCTCGCAGAACAGTGTTGAATCTTGATTTCATCAGTAGTCTCCTTAATATTCAATTGTATTTGTTGGGCTTGCTCTTCAACTTCCTGAGAGATGTCATTATCAATCACTTGATCTTCCAGTTGTCTTGTCGCAGGAACTTGAGACTCAAGATTTTGGAATTTCCCTTCTAGACTGGATTGTGCACCATCTCCCTGACCATCCCTGAGTTCTATCTCCTGTTCAGCTACTCTTCTATTCTCAAGTGGGAAATTATTTGTAAATTGTAAGGTCAAATTCTGAATAGATTGAGGTAGAGTCTTATCAATCTGTCTTGTTTCCACATGAGGACAGTGTGGAGTTGGGACACCATTAGGACTTCCTTGAGGAACTGACTCCATATTACTTTTCTTGGCAGCATTATAAGGCCTTAAATCAGGGTGAATTTTAAAACACTGTTCCATAATATGCCCAAAAATATGACAATGTTTACAATACAAGGGTTGGTATTCAAGCACAATAGGCTGCCAATACCCACAGTTGGCAGTCCCTAGCCACACATCATCAATATAGGGGAGAGTAATATCCCTTTCAACTAAGAATCTGGTTTTAGAGATTCTAGTAATATTAGAAGAGGGTATATCAAGCTTGAGGGGTCAGCCCATGGAGTCAGCAATGTCATAGATGATCTTATGGTTAATAAATGGAAGTTTCAGGTTGGGCATGCTAAACCAAACAGGAACAATAGGTGGTTCTTTGGAAGGATCAAAATCCAATGTCCATTTCAATAATTTCATAGGTTTTCCATCTATCATAATCACCTTTTTAGAGAACACTTGGGCATAATCATCTTCTCTAGTTAGTTGGAGCATTATGTGCCTGCTGTCAAATACTCCAATTTTCCAACTTCCCACAAGTTTAAAATCATCAACAGCCTTTCTCAAAATGTCAAGCTTTGGATGGCCGAATTGAAACTTACCCACTAAAGTAAATTTATAAGGCTCAGATAATTTCTCCAACTCCTCTTCAGTGAAAATAAGTGCCAGTTTCCCTGCTTTCTTTGTACATTTCCTTATAAACTCACATTCAGCCTTCCCAGCTATAGCATCATGGTATAACTGAGGAAATACCAGTTTGTCACCCAAAGTCGAGCCACCCTCTCTTCTAACTGTAACATCAGCAAAGGTTCCTTTACCCATAAAGTTGGGATCCGCCTTAGTGAGCTCCTCGGCCATCCCGATGGAACGATTGAAAAACTCCGAAATTCAAAAATTCCCAACACCCGGAAAGATTAACGACCTTAACCAAGCCAAACCAACCTCGAGAGAATAACCCGAAGAACTAGCCACCACCACCTTTGAACCGCCGCCGTCGTCGGGAAGGTCATCACATCCATTGAAACCCTAGCGAGCACTGTGGAAGTTCCCAACCGCCATTTTTTATATTATATATATATATATATATATATATATATATATATATATATATATATATATATATGTACACACACACACATAAGATTATCCACAAATAGCTTAGAGTTAGTAGCCTGGAAGGAGAAAAGATTTAGAAAATAATCCACTGCATCCTTAGCTATTTCATGAGGATTAGTTAACCAAACATTTGAAGCAGATTTGATTTTCAGAATGGAGTTAAGTGCCCTTCTATATTTGATTACAGCATGAAAAAATTTAGAATTCCATGATCTTTAATTATTAGTTAACTATTCTTATTTCTTAATTTGGTGCATGATCTTAAGTTATCTCATTCTCCTGATGAAACTGAAATTTTTTCTGCTGTTAATTCATTGGATGGCAACAAAACAGCAGGTCCTGATGGTTACTCTTCAGATTTCTACAAAAAATTCTGGCATATCATCAAGAATGATGTGATTGCTGCTGTCCAAAGCTTCTTCCATGGCTAGGATCTTCCTAAATACTTTGTGTCTTCATCTATCTTTCTTATTCCTAAAAATAGAAATAAGAATAGTTGGCATGATTTCAGGCCCATTAGTATTACTTCTACTTTTTCCGGAATCCCGAGCAAAATTATTGTGGAGAGAATCAAACCCCTTATGCATAATCTGATTTCGAAATCAATCAGCCTTTATCACAAACAAGAATATATGTGAGAATGTTTTATTAGCTCAAGAATTATTAACAGATCTTGACAAGCCTTGCATAGGGAATAATTTTATTTTCAAATTAGATCTTTTTAAAGCTTTTGATACAATCAGTTGGTCTTTCATTTTGAAGGTGCTTTCTTCTAAAGGATTTAGTATGGATTTTTGCAACTTAATCTCTAGGTGGCTACACAACAGTTATTATAGTGTGATGATTAATGGTGGCAGCCATGGATTTTTTACAGCTGGTAGAGGTATAAAACAAGGGGATCCATTGTCTCCTTATATTTTTATCTTGGCATTTGATTATCTCTCCAAGCTTCTTAATCAAGCTCAGTAACAATATCCTTACACCCAGTTTCAGCATAGGTCTAAATCGTTGGTCGATCATCTTGCCTATGCAGATGATGTAATTCTTTTCTGTAATGGAAGTAAGAATTGTATTAAATGCATGATGAAGGTTTTGCATCATTTTGAGGGAGTCTCTGGTATGTCATTTAACAATGCCAAATGTTATTTTTTATAAAGCTCTCTTGCTTCTGCTCAGACTAGGAATTGGATTTCTGATTTTACTGGATTCAAGGAAACAGAAGCACCTCTTCTCTATTTGGGGTTTCCTCTTGCTAAAGGCAGAATTAAACTCTCTCATTTTGATGTTGTGATAGAGAAAATTACCTCTAAAATTCAATGTTGGACAAACTCTTTTCTCTCTAATGGAGGTAGAGTTACCCTTCTTAAAAGTGTTTTGACAACATTTCCTTTATATATTCTTCAAATGATTAAAATGAAAAAGAGTACACATAAATTACTTTATGTTACTTTTAATAAATTTCTTTGGGAAGGGCAACACAAACAAATGCATTGGACTAATTGGGAGAAGCTTTGTAAACCTATTTCTAGTGGTGGCTTGGGCTTTAAAAGCTTTCAGCATTTAAGTTTCTCCTTTTATTGCAAACAATGGATTAAATTCGGGGAGCGAGAATTCTCTTTGGTCCAAATTTATGCATGGCAAGTATTGTCATAACATCCATCCCTCTCAAGTGGCAATGAAGAATGGTGATTCTAAAAGCTGGAAGGAATTATTAAGAGTAAGAGACTATGCTTGAAAATCTGTTTGTTTGGGAGCTTGGAAATGGCCAAATTAATTTTTGGTTTGATAATTGGGTTTATCAAGATTCTTTAAAGGATCAATTTGATAGTTCATCTCCTAATCTCAAAGTGGCTGATTGCTGGAATTTATTTTCTTGGGATGTCTCTAAAATTCAAAGTTTTGTTGATATTCAGACTTAGGAAAAGATTTTATCTATACCTCTTCAACCTTCCAAGAAAGATAGGCTGATTACTAAGAACCCTCCTAATCTAAGTCTATCTAAATTCATTTTGAATTCTAATCATACTTGGCCTCTTAATTATTGGGGGGAGTTAATATGGAATAAATTCATCACTCCTTCAATGTCTTTCTTCTGTTGGAGACTATTCAGAAAGCTCTTATCCATTGATAACACCCTAAAACTGAAAGGCTTACATGGCCCTTCTATGTGCCATTTTTGCCATTCAAATGAAGAGTCATTTTCTCATCTTTTTTTGAATTGTGAAGCTGTTCAAGATATCTGGAAGAAGGTCTTGGCTTTCCATGGATCTCTCTATAAATTCCAGAATTGGTCTAATCTGGAATCTTGTTGGTAGGATTGGAAATCAACTTCTGAATTTTTTATTCCATTGGTTATCTTTTGGTATTTATGGATGTGCAGAAATGATGTAATCTTTCATAATAAAATCTTTTCTAAGAACATTTAACTACCAAATCATAAGACTTCTAACTTTTTATTTATTTCAAGAATAATTGCAGTTCATCATATTAAAGTCACATGGAATATTTACAAGAAAGATTTTCATGAAAATATTTTTCTAATAAAAATATTTGTACATTGAAATTAAGTTAAAAATGTAATCGCTTTCTTCCTATAAGGTAATTCAAGTGAAGCCAATTCTTTGATTAGGTATTTCCTCAAGCTTCTCCTCACATTCTTTTTTTTTTAAAGTGAGGATTACTATGTTTGGATAACCTGTTAATGATTTTGAACTTCACTATCCTTAACTTATTTTCAAAAACTTATACATTCTTACTTAATTAATATGATATTTTTAATAACTTATTATTTTTCAAAACTTATTTCAATCTTTTCGTGCAATAATCTTGATTCCTTAGTATTTCAAAAATACAATTTCTATAAATAGAAAATTTTGATCTTATTATTCTTTAAGTTAAATAATTTATTCTTAAAATCAATCAAAATTTTTGAAATTTTAGTTAAGTTTACTAAATTATTTATAAATTAAAAATTTGTGTAATCTTAAACAGTTTTTTCATTCCTTATGTTATGTTAATATATTTTTGAAGAAAATATTAGTTCATTAAGGAAAAAATAATGTTTAAATTTGATAAATATTTTTCCTTCCCCCAAACTTCTACTAAGATAAATATGAATCATGAAATTTTCACATGAGAGAAAGAAATAAATATGAATTAATCTAAGTACAATAATGATGTAGTAAGGAAAACTAACATCTACTTCTGCACATGCTTTAATATAAATATAAATGTAATGATTAAGCTTATATATAAAAGTTTTGCACAGCAAGAGTTAATTTTTAAAAATTTATTTTTTTTATTATTTTTGGAAAGTATAAAATCTACTAACTATCCATGAACTCTAAATAGTAGGCTCATATAGAAATAAACCTGTATAAAAATACATTCATATTTCAGTCTCAAACACACATCAGATAATCTAAAAACAGTTTCAACATAAAGTTCACATCAATACTAACAACAACATCACACTAAATAGTACAAGAAACAAGAAACATACTAAAAATAGAATCAACACATTCTGTGAGGTAAGTCAAGCTACTAATCACTATCTGTAGCTTCATCATCCTCATTACCAAAAGAAAACTCCATAACCTTTGATTAACATATGGTGAATATCTGGGACAAGTAGGAATCGGAAAGCATCACGCTCACCCTCGAAATCTCACTAAAGACTCTGTATCAATTGAAGATCGTAATCACTTTTTCTTTGTGTATACTCGAAAGATGATTGATCTTCTTATCGATCGTATCTACTCTACAATGAGTTAGAATAACTCATTCGTTGCTCTATAAACTAATCATGCATGGTCTCCCAAAAAGTAGATGGCTCTACACAGGTTGATGGTCTAGAAGTGTGTTTACCCAAGTGTGTAATTAACCGTAAGGTGTAATAGAACTCTTACCTCTCAAAGTCGATCATAGATACCGACGCTTTCTTCCTACGTGCTTTGTCGACTTGAGCTTTTCCTTAGAAAGCTCAGTAACTCGCTCCAACATTTTGACATAGAATAGATCGAGATGAAAAACCAAGTCTAATAGAAGTGCTAGAATGAGCAAAGAGAGCCTTGCTGCAATCATAAATAATGCTCCGTACATCAATAGGCTTTCTCTCTTGAATGCAGTAGCGAGGATAGCTCTATCTTTGCAACTCTGCTCAAATGATTAGATGGAAGAAGACGAGTAGAAATAAAGTAAAGGTTTGCGTTCTCAAAACAAAGATTAAGTTTTCAAGATGAAAAATTTACCCTTTTTCCATTTCGAATTTTCCAGGCTCCAAGATTATCAGTCGTAGGCAATGATCATATCCAAATCTCTCGATGGAGATAATCCGCAGTAATAACACTAATGTTCTCGCGTGCGTCATAGAAAATATCGATACTTGCTTAGGAGCAGAATCCGACCAACTCTTCCGACGTAAAATCTCATATTCTTCAAAGATCCACAAAATTAGCATAAAACTCTAACAATCGGGATAACGACAACAATAGTGAAATACCGTAATAGCTGCTGCTGGAGCGCAACAATTGTATCCTCAATTCTTCCTCCAGGATTTGGGGAAAACTCGCTCCGAGATAAATTTCTCAGCAGAAAAATCATCAGATTTCATGCAAAGAAGAAGGATAAATTTGCTACGTTCAAAATTCTTCGTTACTTTCGCTAAATTTGGTGCCATCTAAACGTGAAATAAAAATGTGAAATCAATTCACCGTATCTACGAAAATAAACTAATTTAAGCTTTTAAACTGTTAGGCTTAAATATTTCATGGATTTAACCTTTAAAAATCAAAATTTTTCTCAAAATTTCAGTTTTTCTCAATGAGAGCAAAATCCATGGTCAAAATTGAAAATAATGAGTTTCGAATGTAGGTATCCGACTGGATGAAGAAATCGTGTGATTTCAAGATCAAAACTTGGAAAATCGTCTTTAAATGGATCTATTGGGAGTATTTTCATGAAAAACAATGGAGAAGGAAGCTTTGGCGTGGGGGGTTTTTAAGAAGATGAGATTTCGGGTTTATCCGAACCGGCGCCAGCGCGACTCGCCTTCTTAAAAATTCAATTTAAATTTTATATTTTCCACCAAATCTATTTAAAATTTGACTCCTAATTACTCTATGAGAGTATTAATCCAATTTATATCTCCAAACATTTTCAGAATCAATTTAAATGATAGTTTAGATCCATAAAAATGTATCCAAATTCTTCAATTCCAATCCATAACTTCCATTCCAAATTCAATAAATTTCGCATAAGACCGTATCAAGGTTCATCATTTTATAAATAACACAAACAACAACATATTCAAGTAAATATTCAAATCCAAAAACACACATTGAACAATTAAGTAAATACACAAATTCGATATTCAACACACTAGCACATGACTTGATCACACCTAAAACACATATAAGATCAATTTAACACCAATTTTCAATTACCATCTTTGCAATGAAATTCCATAGACTGAAGTATTAGAACACCAATGCTCCTTGAAATTCCAAAGCCGTCTTTTCATCGATCCACTGTTCTTCGCGCACATTTCTACTCGAGGGTCGTGATAGGTCGCCAAGTAAGACCCACTGAAGCTCTGTCGCTATCTCCAAGTGTTCGTAATGATGGTACATCTCATGGAGACAATTACCAATACTTTGGGTTTCGCTTCAATCTTCTCTAATCGACTAGACAATTCTCCATACTAACAACAATGAAACCATTAAAATAAGGCCGAGGATCTTTAGAGATTTGTCTCTTACCTCATTTTCCACAATTTCTTCTATCCACCGCCTCCAAATACTTCTTCTAACTCCTCCAAAATGGATCGCTTCCGTTGAAATTAAGGTTTCTAAGGATCGGTGATGAAGATAAGGCAATATATAAAGAGAATTCGTGTGAAAACCGAAGATTTTCGCTTACATGATCTGCAATCGTGGCGCTTAGGCGCTCGTGCATCCGGCATCTAGGCACCGTATCATGGATATTTGTGTTACCCCGGCGCCAGCGCTAACTCGCGCCTGTGCGCTGGAACCTCGATCGACTCCTCGATTCGTCTATCGTCAAATTTTGTGTTTTGGCCGTAAAATAAAGTTCAAAAATTGGTATGATCAACACACGAACACAATTACAAAAATTCAAATCACAAACAATCACAAATGAAGGTTAACTTGATCTCCTTTACTCACATTCGATGGCGGAGGGTCTAAGCCGAAATTCTATATATTTAAAGATAATGTTTAGCTTAAGCCAATACGTACTTGTTAGCCTTCTATTAAAAAAGTTATATGCAAATTTAGTCAAGAACAAGGCATAACCTTACAATAATAATTTAACTCACACTAATAAATATGGGTTGCCTCTATTGCCGTCGTTCGACATAATTAATCGAATTAATCGGTAGACTCAGCTCATAAGCCTCTTTGTAATTTAATTTCATTTCTCCCATATAAGGCTTCGCCTTAATCAAGTAACTTTAAATACTTTTCCGCTTTCTTTGAGATCTTTAATATCCACAGCCTTCATAAGGGTACACTTTGTCAATTATAAATGGTCCCATCCATTTAGATTTTAATTTTCCAGGAAAATGTTTTAAATGAGCATTAAATAATAATACTTCTTGTCCAGGCTCGAATATTTTCCTTGAAAACATTTTTGTCATGCAATTTCTTCATTCTTTCCTTATAAATTCTTGCATTTCTTACAAGACTCATTTCTCTATCTCTTCCATTCGATTCAAATAATCATTTTTCTCCTATAGTATTTCAATTATAATTTAACTCTTTATCGCCCAATAAGCTTATGTTCAAGTTCAACAAAGTGATAATGTTTACCATAAATTCAACCGATGATGTCACATTCCGATAGGTGTCTTATAAGCGTTCTACAAGCCCATAATGCAGACCGAAGTCTATCAACCCACTAATTCTTTAAGATTAATGCTCTTTTCTAATATTCTTTTAATTTCTTGTTGATAATCGTCGGCATATTTTTTAGGTTATGTTTCTTATTTCAGAAAGGGGTTTCATTGGCGTAAAATTGTTCATAATTTTTAATTTAATTTAAATAAATAATTTGAAAAGTAGTATTTAATTTTAAAAATAATTTTAAATTAAGATTTTAAGATATGAAATCAAACCGATCTCACATCCCAAATAGTTTACATAAACTAGCACCGCACTCACAAACCGTGTATCTATCCCGAAGGATAGGCACACGTTTCGATGATGGGGCTCGATTAAATAAACTAGAAGATTTCGCGATATCCGTTCGTCCGCGAACCAATTTTATGTGCCGGTTAGACTCCCCCGCCTAATATGAAAACATTAGACAGTGTTTATATTACTCCGGGTTCTTTAGAATTCCCTATAAGGGCAAGCCCCTAGTTAATTACATCTTAAGTGACGGGAATCACCTAAGAAAACTCTCGATAATAATCAAATAGCTCGCTCTCAAGAATTTCAAAGTTTAAGTTTTCAAAGTTGATCGAATTTCGAATTTCAACAAATGGAATGGATCAAGTTTGAACATTTTTGTTTTAGGAATTCAAAGGAAGAAAAGTAGGAGAAATCACAGATCCGGTTGCACCGGTAATTTCCCAACTATCCTATTGTTCGGCTTCGGATTTCAGAAAGTCCTAATGTTTATTTAATGTTTATCCTATTTTTAAGCATCAGACTTATATTTATATGACATGATCATACAAATATTCTCGAAGATGTGAGGGTTTATGTCAGACGTGACGACTACTCCTGAGTCCTAAGACCTGTTGTGCTTAATTTACATGACATGATCATGCAAATGTCTAACAAAGGTCGAGGGTTTATAAGCGTACCTAGCAAACTACCTCGGAGTCCTATGGGTTTGTTATTTAATTCTAGGGAAGTTTTGGTCAAGCAGACTCAAGTTTTGGCCGATGACGATGGCCGTGCCGCCCACCATGCTCCAAGCCCGTTGCTTCGCAGGTTTAGTTATAGAAGTCATAACTCGAGACGAGAAAAGTGTTTTGGCTTGGGAGGAGTCTTAATTTCCAAGTGTCTTTTTTGTGTTTTAATTAAAACAAATCTTAAAGTCGATTATAACGACACTTGCGAAGATCCCACTGGGTTCCATCCTTCCGCATCATTATTTTTATCGCATTCACTTACCCGTATGACTCCCGAGATAAACTCAACTAAATGAGTTCCACACTTTCATTTGGGGACTTCGCGGAAATCCCGTTAGCAACACGTAGATTGGCATCATCCGAGGTATTCCCGATCATCCAACAGATGTTTTAATCTAGTGCACTGTAGCCAGGTTCGTTTGTGATTAAATTTTGAGTTGTTTTATATTTTAAAATGTTAAAAAGGTGAATTTTATCTTGCAATGACTTTAATTTAGTTTTGGTTTCAGTTTTAGGGACTATCCGAAGGTGTGGTTGCATGCAATGCTTGTTTATCATGCAAGAAAAGTAATTTGCGATGCGATTAAAGAAATTGCAATAAAATAAAAGCGTACCTGGAGGGTCTTCCCGTCATCCCAAGCTGCACTTAAAACACAATTGTAATATTTAAAGTTCCCAGTAAAGCTAAGGGAAGGGTTATGGTTTTCTACCAAGTTCCTAACTTGGTAGCTAGTCATTTCCTATGACGTCTGTGTTCTCGTGTTTTGGGCTTATGACGATTTTCTTCATCAAAGAATAATTAAGCCGACTGTTTACGAGTATCCATCATATCGAGGAAGTGCTTAAGAAGAATCTTAAACATCTTTTCAATACCGATAGGATTGTTTTAAGTCCAAATGAATTTAATCATACAAATGAATTAATTGTTCGGAATTCAAGTTTTGTCGTTATTCGTTTCGCCGAATCCAGTGAGACGAATATCCTATAAGCGAAGTAACATTTCATTTAATGTTCTATTTAAAGGAGTTATAATAACCAAAGCTTTCGAGGTATGTGGTGTTCAAATGGTTTATGATTTATTTAACTTCACAAAGGTTTAAATTGAATAAATACCAAGTCATTATATTTAATTTCTTTATATCTTAAAGATGTTATTTAATTCGATTTAATTTAACTTTAATTTAATTTAATTTAATTTAATTCAATTTAGTTTGATTTGATGTTAAATTAACTTAGTTTAATTTGATTTAATTTCCTTTAATTTAATTTAATTGACTTAATTCTAATTTAATTTAATTTAATTTAATTTAATTTAATTTAATTTAATATGTTTTAATTTAATTTAATTTTAATTTAATTTAATTTAATTTAATATGTTTTAATTTAATTTAATTTATTTAATTTAATATTTTTTTAATTTAATTTAGTTTAATTTAATTTAATTTAATTTATTCGATTTAATTTAATTTAATCTTTAATTTAATTTTATTTTTAATTTTAATTTAATTAAAAATTTAAAATGAGTTTAATAATTTAACTTTTAATTTAATTTAATGATTAAGTCCTTTAACATTTTAAAATTTAAATTTTAGTTACCATTTTTAATTAGGAATTAAATATTAATGAGACGATTAATTTAGGGATTTTTAAATTAAAGTATCAAATTTTCCTAATAATATCCCTATTTTAATAATTCCAATTTTATTATTCTTCCAAATTTAATCAATCATTTAAATTAAGGTTTATTTAATTATTTTAAATTGTTTAATGGGTTTCTACCCTTTAATTATTTAAATTTCAATCATCCAAATCAGATTAAGATCAAATATTTTACTTGTTAATTTTATTAAACCTTAAAGTTTTAATTAAGGGTTAAAATTTTAATTACCATTTTGCCCTTTCAAGCTTAATAATTTCATAACTCACTAAATTGAGCTCAAAATGAACTTGAAATTTTTATGTGACTTCACTCATATGTCAATAAAGACATGAGAGGAGAAAATGTGATTTTTCTACATTTAATTTATTTATATAATTATTTTTAGTGGAAAATAGGAATTTCAAGGAAAATTTAATATTATGACTAAGGGAAAGTTTCTGTCCTTAAGAAAATTATGGGACATTCCTAATGACTAGAGGACCACTGACTAATTTTGGTGATTTTTTCGAATTATATTATTTTTATTATAATTATTTTAAGTTTTGAGTATTAATTAATTTAAAAATAAAATAAAGGTTGAAAATGAAATTTATATTTTGGAAAAATCTCTCTGATATCAAGGAAATCAGAGAATTAATTTTTGCAATTTTCTGATTTTTCTCTTTTGATTTATTATAATTATTTTAGTGAAAATGCTAGAAAATACATTTTTTTTAATTTTAAAATTACCCTAGGGGTTTTTAAAATTTAATATCTCATAAAATAGACTCAAGAAAAATATGGGGTTTATTCCTAAGTGATTAAAATTAAAATGTGACATTTTGGTGAATTTTATTGTTTTTATGATTTTTATTATTTTTTAATTATTAAAATATTAAAATAATATTAAAAATTAACTTTAGAAAATTGAAATTTTAATTTTCTTAAATTCTCCTGATATCAGAGAGGCTCCAAAACCAATTTGGTGAATTTTTAAAAAGTATTTTGAAAGTTATGAATTTTTAAAGCTTTAAATGGCTAAATGGCTTAATCAACCCATTTGGTTTAAGCACCAAGTCCAATTGACTTCAAATTTTTATGGTGGGGTTCTCTGATCCTAAAGGTCAGTGGAGAATTGATTTCTAAGTCAATTTGATGTATGGTTAGTCTAATTAATTAGGGAGCTATTTTGGGTGTTTAGGCCAATTAGGTTATTTCAAATGAGTTAACTCAAACCTATTTTTCCTAGGGTCCTCTGGTCATAAGAGACATCACCAATTTTTCCTATAATTTATTTCACAACATGATAATTATTGGAATTAAAATACTCAAAATAGTAACATGAATTTAAAAATCAATAACTTTTCATAAGGGATGCCATTCTCTCGACTTTGAAATCTAGAGAATGTTCCCAAGTTCAGATGCTTCAAAAGTCCTATGTCTCATGCCATGGTGAATTTCCTATATGCATGGAGAATTAAAACAATGCAGAGTGGTAAATAAATTATTAAAAATAAAATACTTCGATGAAATTGAATGATTTCTTTTCCACATTATTTCTCCTCTGTTCACTGAGCAAGAGGGTATTTTTATTTTATTTTTATGATTTTCCTACACAAAGTTATGGATTTTTGAAGTTTAGGAATTAAATAAATCAAAATACCCTAATTTTCTATTTATCCACGCGGCGCTCGTCAACTCGCAGTCTGAAGGCCACGCGACGCGTTCGGGTTCGATGCCGCCATCTAACTCAACGCCCGGCCCCGCCGTATCGTTCCATCTTCCCCGATCCGACGCGATCCCGGCCACCGTCCGCGCGTGTATTAAATGAACTAAGACTATCCTCCTCATGTCCTCACCGAGAGCCGTCCACACTAAATCCCTAATATCTCACTCAATACTTAAAATTCTGTCTTCAAGAGACGAATACATCTATACGGCGATCATGCATCAAATTAAGGCATTTGAAATCGAGAATCCCGTTTCGTGATAAAGAGTTAGCTCATACCTTGCTCGTAGAAGTGTGACTTCAATCTTGAGGGTCAGGTCACCTCGATCGGGTCCCGCAAGCTCCGCATGAAGTCTCCCCGGGTTCTGTGAATTGTCAGTATGATTTCGACCAAGCCCGATCACAAAGCTTGGAGTCCGGAACGCGACAGTGGCCCGGAGAGGGGGCTTTGCCGGTGGACACCTTCTCTCGGGGTCCGTGAAGGTGTAGGACCAATCAATTTTGAGGATTGATCCACCGCGAAGAAGTGTCCCTTGCTAAGCAGCCGAGCCTGCACCGTAGCTCACCTGGAGGACGGGGTCGATCATGATCAAATGGCGTATGAGGAATGGTTCCAACAATGGCAGCTTCTTAAGGTTTGTTTTTCAAAGACTCCTCCTCATGGCCGAGAGGGGTGGTGTTTGGGGTCAGAGAGGGTGGAGGGCCTCCTGTGCAGAGAGTTAGGGCTGGGATCGCCCTGCGCCTGCAAGAGAAGAACAGCCGCAATGACCACTCAGATGGGGCAAAGCCAAACAGGAGAATTCCAAGCTCGGGCTCACATGCGAGCTTCGCCCGGGGTGGTTTCCGGCGGCCGTGGTGGCCGGCCGGCCGTACGTCACCCTCAAGGTCAAGGAGGTCGTGGCCGGAGGTTTCAGGGCAAATAATCGTCATGGACATGTGTAAAGGAGTTGAATTGGAATGGAATGGGGGATGAGCTCATTTTGGGTCCAAATGGGTCAACCAACTCGGCTTGGTTCACCTCCCCATGGCTGATTTGGGCTGAGGGAGGATCAGATGGATCAACAGAAAGTGCTGAGAAGTCACCATCCATGAATATTTTGACAAACATGGATTAAGGTGAAGCATTAAAAGGGTTAAAACCTTTTTAAGGGGGCTTAAAAGAGTGCTCCTCCTTTTGCCATTAGTGGCTTGATCACATGTCAAGCCTTCCATGGCTTCAAGGTGTTTTGTCCATGGCTTGCATGGCTCACTCAAGCCACAGTGCGGAGTCAATTTCATGGGAAATACATTTAAGAAAATTTTGGTATTTAGGGTGATTTGGCACAGGCTTGATTTGGAATTGTTTGATGATGGGATTAGAATTTTAGGGTGATTTTATCAAATGGATGATCAATGAAGATGTCATATGGGTTTTGACATTGGTTTTGGGCTCAAATTTGGTTGATTTTCGGCTTTTAGCTTTGGCTGTGGACGAGCCTTTGTGTTTAAGAATGAATTTATGGATGGGAATTTTGTAGAAGTTTGGGCCAAATAATTGTTGGGTTTAGCTCATAGATGTGTCAGAGACTTGGAGCAAATTGGGAGTGATTTAGGTTTGAATCGTCAATTTTGCCTTTAGCGAACAACGGGCTAATATAAAGCCAAATGGGCTGTTGGGCCAATGTTGGGCTAGGTTGAAATTGATGTAAAATTAATGTTGAGAAATGTTTATGGGAGTGTTTCAAAGAGGTTTTGACTTTGTCAGCTTTGATTTTTGGGGTTTGGGCTCATTCTTTGGGTTAGGTTCGTGTTTAGGTCAAAATCGGGCCTTTTAGCTTGGGTTGAATTTGAGTGGGGTTTGGGTCTAAATTTGGGCAAATCATGTTAGTGTTTTGTTTGTGGGGATGTTAAGGAAGGTTTAGAAAAGATTTGGGGTCAATTGGGGCTTAATTGGGTGAGTTTGGGTTAGGGCCTGGGTCATGGGTCCAAAACGTGCTTTAAGGCCGTAAGTGAAATTGATCCAAATGTCAATCAAATTGGACTTGGATTTGGTCTAGATTGGTATTGGGAATGTTGAATTGAAGTTTAGAATTGAATTGGACCAGAATTTGGGTCAATTGGGTAGGTTTAATGGACATCGGGGTTCACTTTTAGTAGCAAAATTTCAGTCAAATTGGGGTTTGACAAAAGTAAAATTGACCAAATTGGCCCAAGGTGTAGTTGAACAAAATGAAATTGGGAATATTTGGGATTTTCTGGAATTTTTCTGGGAATTTTATGAATTTTTGGATTTTTTGGGTCAAGAGGGATATTTTGGGTATTCTTTGAGTGGGCATTGGGAGGTATTTCTTGGAATTCTTGGTATTTTTGGCTGCGGATGATCAACTTGAGTGATGTGGAAATGTTTGGGATTGATTCTGAGGAATTTTGTGGGGTGATTTAAAAATTTTGCAAAAATTGGGTAATTTCAAGGGTTTTGCAGGCTAAAATGCATGTAGGTCCCTGTCAAAAATCAAAATTTGGAAAATTGAAGATTGGGTGAATGTAAGTGAAATGAAATCATTTTGGTTGAGCCAGGAAGCCATATCAAGCCTATGATGAGCCATGAAGGGACTCATTTCGAGGCATCCACATTGCTGTTCCTAACCCTTCTGGGGCCTGGTTGTGCTTAGTGGGTTAAGGACCATCCATGTGAATCACCTACATGAGTCGAGGTCAAGTTAGGTATAGGTGTGTGAAAGTGTAGTGTATAGGTGTAGTGTGTGTGTGTAAGTCAGCTCCTTCACCAGACCAGGCCACCCAGGGTGTCCTAAGGCCAAAGAGTCCTATAGGAACTCATCCTTTAAACTTCCACACTGATTTCCAACCCCTAGGTGATTAGGGGTCTGCTGTGCCTTCAAGTTTGTGGAGTTTGCAGTGTGGAGTTAAGAAGTGGTTTGAATTTCTAAAAGGTGGTCCCATTTCTAATCCTAAGATAGTCAAAGGAAAAGCCTAAGGCTAGATCCTAAGTACTAAAAAGAAGAAGAAAGACCTCATCAAAAATGAGGTCATCGTATACTAAACATTCCACTTGTTCGAGGATGATAAGCAATTGCAATTCTATGTTTAATTCTGAATTTTTCCAACAATGATTGAATTCTTATATTTCTGAAATGACTTCCCCCATCTGTGATAATTATCCTGTGCATTCCATTCAGAAAAATCATTTTCCTTAAAATTTCGTAACATCTTTCGAATCACAGCTAGTAAAAGCTACAGCCGATCCACTTTCAAATATAATCAATCAAGCACAAAATATAAATTTTCCAAATGATGGTACAAAAGGTCCCATAAATTCTAAACCATATACATAAAAAATTTTGATTTCTAATATAAAGTTTAGAGGCATTTCATCTTTTCTCTCGATATATATTTCCCATTCTTATACATCGATCACAAGTTTTCTACATACTGTCCAACATCTTTAAATAAAGTAGGCTAACAAATATAGAATTTAAAAATTTTAAATGCAGTTTTATCTACACCAAAGTATCCTCCAAATCTCGTAATCGCGACATTTTTTGATAATTGCAAAAGTTTCTTCATAAGGTACGTCATCTTCGAATCACGAATATCTTCCTATTTTAAATAAATGAAGATCTTCCCAAATATATGATTTACAATCATTCTTGGAATTTCTAATGTATTTGCTATTCAACCCATATGATAAAATATTGCTAACCAATTAGTTAACTATATCTGCATACCAAGAAATTTGTGATCTCGAATAACATATAATTGTTCATTTTGGGAATTTCTCATTTATATTTTCTTCATAAATCTTCTCAATATTATTTTTTATTCTTGATAATTGATCGCAATTTGGTTGTCGCTCCATTTTCGTTCACAATTTCAAAATCAAATTCTTGTAAAAGTAAAAACCCATATGATCAATCTAGTTTAGCATCCTTTTTAGACATTAAATACTTGTCAGCTATAATGATCAGTATGTACGATACATTTTGTTCCAAGAAGATACGGTCTAAATTTATCAAAGGCATATAATATTGCTAACAGCTCTTTTTTAGTATTAGTGCAATTTATTTGAGCTTCATTAAGAGTTTTGCTAGCATATTATATAACTTTGAAAATTTTTCTATATTTTTGTCCTAATACAGCTTCGATCACATAATCACTAGCATCACACATTAATTCAAAAGGTTTATTCCAATCAGTGGAACTAATTACAAAGTAAAGGATTAATTTTTCTTTTTAAAATCTTGAACACATTTAGATAATCTTCATTAAGTTCAAATTTAGATAAATGGCAAAGATGTTTAGCAATTTTTAGAAAAATCCTTTATATATCTCCTATAAAATCCAAGATGACTTAAAAACTTTCACATTAGTAATGCATAGTGGTTGTAGTTCACAAAGAATAATTTTCACCTTTGCCCGATCAACTTCCATCCCTATTTGTGAAACCTTATGTCCAAGTACAACTCCTTCGTGACCATAAATTGACATTATTCCCAATTTAGAACTAAATTTGTTTCTTCACTCTTCAAAACTTTCATATTTAAGCAAGATTCAAAAGAAGTTCCAAAATAAAATCGTCCATAAATACTTCAATTCCTTTATCAATCAAATCACATTTTTTATATTAACATCATACATTTTAAAAAGTTTGTAGGTGCATTGCATAACCGAAAGGCATTCTCTTTTAAAGGCAAATGTTCCATAAGGACTTGTAAATGTCAGTTCTCTCTCGATCCTCGTATAACGCGGTAATCGATGATAACCAATATCCATCCAAAAAACAGAAATATGAGTGTCCAACTAGCATATCCAGCATTTGATTCAAGAAAGATAAAGGAAATGATCCCTTTATAGTGGTGTTGTTTAATTTTCGATAGTCAATGCAAATACGCCATCCAAGAATTTGTCTTATACTAATTCATTTTTTTCATTAACAATGATGGAAGTACTCCTCATTTCTTCGAACACAATGAATAGGACTCACCCATTTATTATCTGAAATAGACTAATAATTCCAAACATCTAACCATTTCAAAATATCTTTCTTAACAACCTCTTTCATAGTTTGGTTTAATCTTCGAGGTTCAATGTTTTGGTTTACAATTTTCATCCATTAAAATCCTATGCATACAAATCAAGGGCTTATTCCTTTTATATCTGCAAGAGTCCAACCAAAAGTTTATAATTCTTCAGAACTCATTAATTTTTCTTCTTGATCTTTGCTTAATTCTCAAGATATAATTACGTGAAAAGTTAATGAATTTCCAAGAAATGCATACTTTAAATGCAAAGTAACATTTTTAATTCCAAGCTCGTGTGGGCTTTTTCACCGAGGGTAAAAGTATATCATTTTTTATTGTGTCTAAAATTTCCTATTTTCATGAATATAATGAGTTTCTTCGCATAAATTTTCTTCGTTTAATTTTTCAATTTCTTATTTAATGACTCATTATATAACATATTCTTTATCTTTATCATCGAAATGACCTTACATTTTTCGTATAATGATTTTCAATTATAATCAAAAATATCCATCCAATAACATTTTCTTTATTAGGATACCTCATTGATTTCAGAACATTAAATGTTATCTCTTGATCATTAACTCTCTTCGTTAGTTCTCCTTTTGCACATCAATCATGTCATTCAGTAGCTAGAAAAGGTCTCCTAAATGATATATTTTTATCTTCTTCCATATCTAGAACAATGAAATCCAAAGGGAAGATAAATTTATCTACCTAATAAGAACATCCTCTATAACTCCTTTAGGATAAGTGATCGATGGATCACCCTCGAGATCGAAGAGTTACACAGTAGGAAAATCTCTCCTCTAAATCTAACCTTCGAAAGATTGAAAATGGCATGAGATTAATACTTCAGCTCCTAAATCACATAAGGTTTGCTAAAATTTTTCTCCAATAGCACATGGTATTGTAAAAATTCCAGGATCTTTAAGTTTCTATGGCAATTTATTCTCGAATTATTTCGCACAATATTCTTCACTTAATGCAATGTATTTCATAAGCTTTAAATTTTCTCTTATTTAAAATATCCTTCATAAATTTTGCATAGCTTAGCATTTGCTCCAAAGCTTCAGCAAAATCGATCGAAACTTCAAGATTTCAAGTTTTCAACCATAGAAAGTTCATCATTTTTGAAGTGCAACGTCTATTCAACAAGAATATCTCAAAGAAGAGGCTGATTAAGGAGCGAGGCTTCATGAATCAAGTTATGAATTCTCCTACTACTCAAATTGAAGAAATCATTGTTCAAAGACATTGGGAAGTGTTATGTTAAACTATCGCCACCGTAGTTGTTTACGTTGTGAAAGAATTTTATGTAAATCTTCATGGAATCAACTAAGGATCAGTCTATGTGTGAGGAGGTTATCACATTTACTCCTGCAAAGATTAATAATTTATATATGATTGAGAAAGTGTCGATCCGCCACTATTCAAACTTTGCCCCAACGAAGGACAACATGAATGATATATACAGATATTTGACGGATGTAAGTGATGATTGGAAGATAAGAGATAACAAGTATGTGAGTTTTTAGACCACACTTCTAATCCTACGTCAAAGAACTTACATTATTTTATATGTGTAAAATTACTCCCAACTATGAAAATTAGTAAACCAAGGAATGTGTTATTTTGAACTATTGTATTCAAATGAGGATGTCTATTGATGTTGGTTCTATAATTGTAAAATTTATTTTGGGATTGATTGTTCATGGATCAAGTATGGCCTTTGGACATCCTTCCACCATATTCTGCAGTCAATCACAAGTGCCATATGAAAATTAGGAAAGAGTACTTCTACCTTGGAAGCCTATAGACCAAACGGACGAACATAGTACCCAGAAAGTTGGTGATATGAATGACATAAGTGTCATTGAAAATCAACCATCTTAGAGTTCAACACATATTCCTCCTTACTTTTCCAAAACTTCACGAGATCATTTTGAAGAAAATTAAGAAATTGGAGAAAGAAATGCAACATCCGATGAATGCGATCAACAAGTTATCTAACTTCTTTGATCACTCGGATTTGAGAATGAAGGCACACTTTGATCATTCTGGGTACCTTGAAGGAAGTTTGATACGTTTGATGAAAATAAAAGGTTGGATTGAAGAGGATTCTACTGAAGAATTTATGTTTCGTCCATTCTACAATATGTTCGTTCACGTTCAATCAATTAGAGATTTAAGAGTTGATGATAGTTCTGAGGAAGAATGAAGAATTAATTAATGTGTTTATGCGTTTAAGTATCTGAACTGATTGCTTACTTTGCTTTGTTTAAATGTTATATTTGGACTTGCTTTCTTGTTCAGCTTTCAGCCTTATTGTGTTGTGGTTGTGAGCGATGTTGAATTTTAGTATTTTATGGCTTGATGATGTGTAGAGTTTAGTGTTATTTATGTTTGTTTGTAATTTGGATTTTATGAATCAAAGTGATGTTTTGTGTTTTTTGTGTTAAAAAATATTATTTGTCATGGCTTAAGTACGTTATACAATGCTTAAATGAACTAATTAAACGACAGTGCGGGCTTGAAAAGATTAAAATTGCAAGAGAAACTTGGAAGCCCGGTTTTGAACTAGCGACCGAACGGCGCAGACTACCAATGTCGGACCACACCAAAAGACAGAGAGTTTGGCCTATTGAAATGAAAATTGCGTCGAACGGCGCTGTCACCAATGTTGGACCGCGCCCAATCAGAAAAAAGGCCTTAAACCCTCAAATTTCGCGATTTGACCCTGGGACCCACCATTTTTGCCCAAACCATCATCTTCTAACTCCAGCCAAGACTGATTTTCGCACCTAGGTCTCACTTGAAATTGGATTTGAAGCGATTTTGTGGCTGAAAAAGTTCAGATTTCATCTTCACTTGGTAAGAGCTTCACTTTAAACTACATTTTTTTATTTTGAACGTGAAAATCTCCTACATTAGGAAGATTTTAATTTTGAGGTTTTTAAAGAAAATTTAGACATTTTCCATGGTGTTGGAGTTCTTATATATTTAAATTTACTTTGGAGTCTATTACATTACAATTTTAAAATTGATTTGGATAAATTTGATATTTTTAGAAAAATAGCTCCAAGAATGGCTAAAGGGAAGAGAAAATTTGATTATGATGAGAGTAAATTTGTGAATTTCAAGGCTTATTCCCACTTTAGTACATTTCTTAGTAATAAGAAGTGTACTCAAGAAAAGCCTTTGAAAATCCTAGAGGTGTGATCGAAGAATTAATTGTAAATTGTTAATGAGAAATTTTCACGTTATTTTACTACCGAAGCGATGCCGAGGATTGTAAGAGAATTTTATGCTAATTTATACTATTCCGAGAGTGAACATATCCTTGTTAGAGGACTGGTAGAATTTACTCCCGCACGCATCAATGCAGTTTACCATTGAGAGAACCTTTCTTGTGTGAATATAAAAATTTTCTTGTTACTAATGAAGCATTGGATATGGTTATGAATTATTTAGCCGATGGAAAAGGGAATGGAAGATTAAACGAAGCAAAAAAGTTAACTTCCCCATTTTACATTGAATTCCGTATCGAAAATCCGGCATTATTTCATTTCGCAAGACTTATGCCTATCGATCATCACAACGAAGTTATCGTAGATAGAGTTGTTCGAATTACTTTATTCGAACATGAAGAATATCCGTATTTAGGGCTATCATTCATAAAATTATTTTGACAAATTCAAAAGGAGAGACTACAGGTGGACTAGGACACCCCAGCCTGATTCATGCCTTGTGTAATCAGTCAGGTGTGGCAACTGAAGATAACGATGAGGTAGTCCACCCCCTGAAGCCAATCAGTAAATTAAACCTGAAAACCTATGAAGCCCATGTAGGATGGAAATGGAGTAAGAAAGCTAATGTACCTTCTTCTAGTCAGGAGAGACCATCTACATCTAGGGAACCTACTATGCATGATGGTTGAATCAGTTAGAAAAGTTGAACACCAGAGTAGAGGGACTAGAAGCAAGGAATAAGATAAATGATGATTATTAAGTGCAGTGGTGACAATATGATATAGCTTATCATGATGCACAGATGAGATTCCTCAGGGAAGACACTAGTTTTGTATTCCCTACATACCTTGAGTACACTCAATACCAGCTTAATGAACCTGACGATGTTGAAGCTGCTGCAGATGATGATTGACATTTTAGTATTTTTATTTTTCATTGCATTTTGTATTTTTTGATGTATTTGTGATGTACCTGAGACTGTGATTTGTATTTGTGATGTAATTTGTATTTAGATGTATTTGCAATATGTGGAGTTGTGATGTAATTGTAATATGTGGAGTTGCGATGGATGTGATGTAATTGTATTTAGTTTATTAGTTTAATCTGTGATTGTAACAGTTGGATGTTAATGTGTTATGTGTTTAGTTATGTTTTATGTTTTAAGATCTCAAACTTCTTCACATTGCAAATTTATAGCATATATTTGTGTATAGAAATGCTCTTGATTATTTCAGGCCTACTATTTTAAATTTATGAAGAAGACCTGCTTAAACTCAAAGGTATGAAAAGCCCAACATATTGAGGTATGAATTACATATATGTTCATATCTTTTCTTTCCACCTATGCTAATCTTATTGATATTCAAAAATCTAAGTTTAGGGGAGGGAAAGAATTAACTGTTAGTTGTTCTCATTTAAAAGTAATTTCAAAATTATTAACATGATTTCTTGTGATAGAGCTAAATTTCAGAGAACTGCATTTTGATTTTATTTAAGTACTTTAGTGGACTTGAATGAAAGTTTTTTGTAATGAAAAGTAATTTTGTAGGCTAAGATATTTTGGTATAAGAGAATACGACTATAGTCAACTATTCAAATTAAGAAAAAATGTATGTTTGAAATATTAAGAATCTTAAAACTTTATGTGAAAGGAAAGGATTGAGACTTTATGATGAATCAATAATAAGCTAAAGAAATGCCTATAAGGTAAAGAATAGTGGTAAGTTTCAAATTTAGGGTGAGAAGGGTGAAGTTCAAAATTATTAAAGGCTATCCAAATATAGTAATCCTTATTTCAAAAAAGCAAAAATCAAAAGTAAAAAGAAGAGAAAAGAAAAAAAGAAGAGAAAATAAATGAAGAAGAAAAAGAAAAGAAAAAGTGAAGATAAGCTTGAGGAGATGCCTAAGCAAAGATTGGCTTCACTTGGACCTTCCTAAAGGGAAAAACTTAATTACTGTGCTGAAATTATATGTATGGATTAATATCTTTACTAGTAGTGTTCTCATAAACTTTTTTTCATATAATCCTTTTAAGTGTCTTAATAGAACAATCTACACTCATTTTTGAAATGAATAGAAGGATAGAACTCTTAGACTTGATGACTAGATAGCCTTATACCTGCAAAATTTACTTGAATTATTCAAAGATCTTTCTGAAAATTTTACTATTGTATTTATCTAAATCAAAATTATGGTATTCTAGAAAGAAAGTTCATTACAGTGGATCATTATTTTATATATTAACTAAATTACATGAGGATAAGTAATAGTTAAGTTTGGGGGATCTTAATCCACTGAAAATTTGATAGTTTTTTAATCTTTATTTTGTACCTATTTTTGATGATATTGCGCTTTAAAGAAAGGTATTTTTCATGATTTCATGCAGGTACAATGATTTTAAGCCTTTGGAGCAAAAGGAAGCAAAAAGGAACAAATTTGGAGCAAAATGGAACAAAATGCATTTTATTGAACTAGCGCTGAACGACGCTGTCACCAGAGCCGGACCATGCTAATTTACAGAGAGTTTTGACCAGAAGGCAGAAAATATAGCCGAACGGCGCACTATCCTGCACCGGACCGCGCTCTATCTCGATTTTAAACTAGATTCAATGTATTTTGCCAGATTTTGGAGGGATGCTTGAGGAAACTCTTGGGAAATCAGTTATAGCCAAATTCAAACTATTTTGGAGCCAAGTTTAGAGAAGGGGAGAGAGTCTTTAGTGTGAGGGAGTGAAGAGTGAGTGTGTCTTTTCATTGTTTAGTGTAGAGTCTCCATCTAAGGTTTATGTGATTTCTCTTCTAAGGAGCATAGGAGGAGAGAAAAAGTGAGAGATTTCTTCTTCCTTACTTATCTAAAGAGAGAATTTTGTGTTGTTGTGAAGAAAGAAGAGGAGTCAAAGGAATTCCTTGAGATTCGCTTTGGTAAGAGTTTGAGATAAGTTTTATTTTCTTTACTCTATTTATATGATGTTGCTTTTATATATAAAATCCATCTTTTGTCATCTTTTCCTCATGAATCTTGAGTAGAATTCTTTGTCTTCCTCCTTTTCATGTGATATGTTGATGTTGTGATTTGGAAATGATGTGTTGATTTATTATGGAGAATTTGTGATGACCTTTTCACTTCGTACTTCATTTACTTTTTGATCTGGCCAATTAAATTGTTAAAACTTGTTCGGAAACATATGTTCTAAAAGGATTATGAGTTTCACAACAAAAGTGAAGGTCAAATTCAATGTCCATGAATGAGTGATGTAGTTCATTGGGGTTGAGTGCAAATAAATAGAGAAATATATGTCGATGGGCGTAGAATTATAGATTTTAGAGTGACAGGCTAAAATCTCCAATTTGGTCCTAGGGTTTGGAAACCAAAGCGAGACTTAACCTTCAGAGGAAGGGAAGTTGGAGCTCTGGAGAGATAGCCATTATCCTCCCAGCCTAATGATCACCCTTAAAATTACCTAAATTTTTATTTCATTTATAACTAATATTTTAAGAATATTAAGCTTTAATGAAAGGTATTTCTTATGTTTTTTTTACAGGTACAAGACAATGAGTTTATGAAGAAAAAGAATAAAAAAAAGCGTAAAAGGAGCAAATATGAGTCAATTGAAGAAGAAAAGAAAAAAGGGCTGACTTTGGCGCCTGGTTGCCAGATCTGGTGCCCAGGCGCCAGACTCAGCAGAGAAATCTAGAGAGTTCTTAGATGATTTTGTGACGGTTATTAATGACTCAGAAGCAATCTAGAAGTCTCTGGAAAAATTCCCATATGTTATAAATAAGATACAATGAATATAGACACAGGGAATCAGTTATTCAACGAAGAGGTGCGACTCAAAACTTGAAGGGACGCATCCATTTGGGCAAGAGATCGCCGCCAGGCGCCATAGTTACCTTCTAAAATATTCAATGAATTTGGACAAATTTTGAAGAGGTACTGTAGCAACCCTCGGTCATTTTCGAAGCTCTATAAATAGAGGATGATTCTACGGCAAAGTGTGGTCGTTTGGAGTGTGTAGGTATCATAAGAGTGAAAGAGGTGTGTCATTTCATTTAGTTAAAGTGTGTGTAGTGTTATTTACCTTTATTTAGTGAGAATTCGGAGTGTTCATAGTGATATTGCTTTGGAGTTAGAGTCTTTTAAAAGTCGACGTGAGTCGGATAAACTTCAAAGGATCGCTTGGATATCATTCCAAATAAGTATTTACAATTTGGTTCTTAAGTTTTGTACTTTGAACTTAAATTATATAAGTATATTTTATGGAGTGAGTCCTAGGTTTTCTGAGTAGTTTTCTTCTCTTTCTCCTTAGGAATATGAAATGATTTAGATAAGGATTTAATTTAGTTTTGAGAACTTATTTTTCTTCATCAATAATTTGAGATGATACTTTACCTGATTTTCATTTACACTACAACTTGATCACTTGTAATGTTAAAATCTGTGAAGAGTACTTAAGATCTGACCATGGGCTAAGAATTCTTAACTTGTAAGCATCACATTTCCCTTCGAAAGGTAGATGGTAAATCCTTGATGGGGGAGGTGCAAATAGATAGGGAGATAATCTTTGAAGGGTGTAGAATTGATCCACTTAAAAAGTACATATTTTTATGCCATATTTATGATTCAATTTTTAAGGATATTATGCTTTAATGAAATGTATTTTTTTGTCTTTGGATATAGGTGATGAAAAAAGAGTTTAAGAAGGAAAAAGTAGCAAAAAGGAGCAAAAATATAGCTAAAAAGTAAAATTGCCAAAATTATAGGTCTAGCGCCTAGGCGCCAGTTCAATACTGAAGAAGTTAAGATTTTTGATAAATTTGGGCAGTTATTTTGACGGTGTTAAGAGGTTATCAGACCTTCTAGAAGATTGAAAGTTACTACTTATACACAGGACATGTGATACAATGCATCTCGACACAAGAAAATAGTTTTAATCGCGAAGTGGTGCAATCCAAAGTGAAGAGGTGCAAAAACCTGGTCACAAAGCTCGGCGCCTAGGCGCCACAGTTAATTTCTAGAAGATTCATTGAATTTGAACAAATTTTAAAGAGGTTTCTTAAGCAACCCCTGGTCATTTTTGAAGCTCAATAAATAGGAGACATTTTTATAGAGAACCGGCCCCTCACCTAAATCTCTAGCTTCCGGAGATTGTTTTAGAGAGCCACCATATATTCTTCTTAAGTATTTAGTGAGTTTATTTTAGTTATTTTGAATGTTATTACTCAATTCCTAGAGTAGTAAGTGAGAGTCTGTAAGTGTTGGTGTTGTTGAAGTCTTGTGTTTTGCGATGGAGTCAGTAGGAATCAAATGATCACTTGAAGAAACATTCCGGATAAGTATTTATAACTTGGTTCAAAGTTTTATAAATATATTTTGTTGTGTGAATTTGTCGGCATATTTTTTAGGTTGCGTGTTTCATTTTGAAAAGGGGTCGCCTAACAGAAGTTGTAGGCGAATTTTTAATTTAATTTAAAAAAATAATTTGAAAAGTAATATTTGATTTTAAAAATAATTTTTAAATTTGAAGGTTTTAAGATATGAGATTAGACCGATCTCACATCCCAAATAGTTTATATAAACGAGCACCGCACCACAAGCCGTGTATCTATCCCTAAGGATAGACACACTCGCTTGATGGTAGGGCTCGATTAAATAAACTAGAAGATTTGTGACATCCGTTTGGTCTGCGAACCAATTTTATAAGCCAGATAAATTCCCCTGCTTAATATGAAAGCATTAAACGAGGGTTTATATTACACAGGTTCTTTAAAATTCCCTATAAGGGCAAGCCCCTATAGTTAATTACATCTTAAGTGACGGGAATCACCTAAGAAAACTCTCGATAATAATCAATAATTCCGCTCTCAAGAATTTCGAAGTTTAAGTTTTCAAGGGATTGAATTTTGGAATTTCGATAGGGAATGGATCAAATTTGGAACATTTTATTTTGAGAATTCAAAGGAAGAAAAGTAGGAGAAATTACAGATTTGAAGCGAACTTCGGTAATCCCCCGACTATCCTATTGTTTGGCTTGGATTTAGTAAAGTCTTAATGTTTATTTAAATGTTTTGATCTTGCCAATTTTAATTAATTAGGGCTTATATTTGTATGATAAAATCAAACAAATAGCCTCGAAGATGTGAGGGTTTATTGTCGTATCGGACGACTACCTCGGAATCCTAAGACCGGTTAGGGCTTAATTTGCAATGCAAGTACCTAACGAAGAGTTGAGGATTTATGTTGCACTAGGCGAACTACCCCGAAGTCCTATGGCTTTGTTATTTAATTCTAGGAAAGTTTTGTCGATGTAGATTCGAGTTTCTGTCGACGACGATGGCCGTGTCGCCCACCATGCTCAGAGCTCCTTGTTGTTGCGGAGGTTTAGTTTTAGAAGTCATAAATCAGGGGATGAGAAAAGTGTTTTGGTTTAGAGAAAATCTTAATTTCCAAGTGTTTTTTACGTTTTGATTAAAACAAATCTTAAAGTTGATTATAACGACACCGGTTAAGATCCCACGGTTCCATCCTTCCGGCATCATTATTTTTATCGGATTCACTTAGTCCAGATGAATTTGCTAAACTCAATCGAATGAGTTCCACACTTTCATTTAGACCGTGGGAAATCCCGTTAGCAACACGTAGGTTACATCATCCGAGGTATTCCCGATCATCCAACAGGACATTTTAATTTAGTTGTAATTGTAGTTTTGTGTTCTGTTTGTGATTAAATTTTGAGTTGTTTTATATTTTGAAATGTTGTGGCGGTGAATTTTATCTTGCAATGACTTTTAACTTAGTTTTGGTTTCGGTTTTAGGGACTATCCTAAAGGTGTGGGTTTTCAAGCAACAGATTGTTTATCATGCAAGAAAAGTAAGTGCGATGCGATTAATGAAATTGCAATAATGTAAATTGCAAGAAAGTAAATTGCAATAAAATAAAAGCGTACCGGAGGGTCTTCCAGTCATCCCAAGCTGCACTTAAAACACAATTAGAATATTTAAGCAAGTTCCTAGAGTAAAGCTGAGGGAAGGGTTATGGTTTTCTACCAAATTCCTAATCCTATGGCTAGTCATTTCCTATGACGTCTAGGTTTCTTGTGTTTTGGTTTGAGGACAATTTTCTTCATCGAAAGAACAATTAAGTTCGATTGTTCTTATAAATGTCCTATCATATTGAGGAAGTGCTTAAGAATAATCTTAAACATCTTTTCAATATTTCTAGGATTGTTTTAAGTCCAAATGAATTTAATTATATAAATGAATTAATCGTCAGGGATTCAAGTTTTGTTAACTTGCTCGGTGAACTAGGACATTTGAATATCCTATAGGTGAAGTAACATTTCATTTAATATTACTGTTTAGGAGTTATGATAACTAAAGCTTTTGAGAGTAAATTGGTGTTCAAATGATTTGTGATTTAGTTTAATTTCCATTAATGGGTTTAAATTTGGAATAGTGTTCAAATTATTTTAGATTTATTTTGAATTCTTTATGTCTTTGGTGATGTTATATTTAATTCAACTTAATTTAATTTAATTTAATTTAATCTTTAATTCAATTTAATTCAATTTAATTTAATTTAATTTATTTATTTAATTTAATTTAATTTAATTTAATTTAATTCAACTTTTAATTTTAATTTAATTTAATTTAATTTAATCCAATTTAATTTACTTAATTTAATTTAATTTTTAATTTAATTTTATTTTTTAATTTTAATTGAAATTTTTAAAAGAGTTTAATAATTTAATTTTAGTTTAATGATTAAGTATTTTAATGTTTTGAATTTGAGTTATCATTTTAATTAAGAATTAAATATTAATGAAATGATTAATTTAGGGATTTTTAAATTAAAGAACAAATCTCTTCCTAATAATATCCCTATTTTAATAATTCCAATTTTATTATTCTTCCAAATTTAATCAATTATTTAATTAAAGTTTAATTATTTTAAATTGCTTAATGGGTTTCTACCTTTTAATTATTTAAATTTCAATCATCCAAATCAAATTAGCATCAAAGATTTTACTTGTTAATTTTTATTAAACCTAAAGTTTTAATTAAGGATTAAGATTTTTAATTACCATTTTTACCCTTTAAGCTTAATAATTTCATAACTCACTAAATTGAACTCAAATGAACTTGAAATTTTTATGTGACTTCACTCATATGTCAATAAAGACATGAGAGGAGAAAATGTGATTTTTCTGTATTTAATTTATTTATATAATTATTTTTGGTAGAAAATAGAGATTTTCAAGGAAAATTTAATAACATGACCAAGGGAAAGTTTCTGTCCTTAAGAAAATTAGGGGACATTCCTAATGACTAGAGGACCACTTGGACCAATTTTGATGATTTTTTGAATTATATTATTTTTATTATAATTATTTTAAATTTTGGAGTGTTAATTAATTTAAAAATAAAATAAATGTTGAAAAATGAATTTTATATTTTTCAAAAATCTCTCTGATATCAAGGAAATCAGAGAAGCAAATTTTACAATTTTCTTATTTTTCTATGATTTATTATAATTATTTTAGTGAAAATGCTAGAAAATACATTTTTTTTAATTTTAAAATTACCCTAGAGCTTTAAAATTCAATATCTCACTAAATAAACCTAAGAAAAATATAGGGTTTGTTCCTAAGTGATTAAAATTCAAAATGTGACATTTTGGTGAATTTTATTATTTTTGTGATTTTTATTATTTTTTAATTATTAAAAATATTAAAATAATATTAAAAATCAACTTTTTTAGAAAATTGAAATTTTAATTTTCTTAAATTCCCCTGATATCAGAGAGGCTCCAAAACCAATTTGGTGAATTTTTAAAAAGTATTTTAAAAGTTATGAATTTTTAAAGTTTAAAATGACTAAATGGCTTAATCAACCCAATTAGTAGGGCTAACCAAGTCCAATTGACCTCAAATTTTTATGGTGGGTTCCTCTGATCCTGAAGGTCAGTGGAGAATTGATTTCAAGTCAATTTGATGTATGGTTAGCTCTAATTAATTAGAGATCCATTTTAGGTGTTTAAGCCAATTAGGGTTGTTTTAAATGAACTAACTCAAAACCTATTTTTCCTAGGGTCCTCTGGTCATAAGGAACATCACCAAATTTTCCTAGAATTTATTTCATAACATGCTATTTATTGGAATTAGAATACTCAAAACAGTAACATGAATTTGAAAAATCAATAACTTTTCATAGGGATGGCCTCGACTTTGGAAAATTCGGGGAATGTTCCCAAATTCGGAGGCTTCAAAGCCCTATGGTCTCATGCCATGGTGAATTGTATAAATGCATGGAGAATTAAAAATATGCAGAGATTAAATAAATTATAAAAAATAAAATACTTGATGAAATTAAATGATTTCTTTTCCACATTATTCTCCTCCGTTCATCTGAGCGAGAGGGTATTTTTATTTTATTTTTCTGATTTTTCTACACAAAGTTATGAATTTTTGAAGTTTAGGGAATTAAATAAATCAGAAAAATACCCTAATTTTCTATTTATCCACGCGGCGCCGCGTCAACCTCGGCAGCTCCTAAACGCCGCGTGGCGCGCTCCAATTCGACGCCGCCATCTGACTCAGAGCTCCCGGGGCCCGCTGTATCGTTCCGTCTTCTGATCCGACGCGATCTTGGCCGTCTGTCCGCGCGTGTATTAAATGGACGGCATCCGTTCATCGTCCCCAAGTGTCCTCACCCGAGAGCCGTCCACACTAAATCCCTAATATCTCGCTCGATACTCGATGGATTTTCATGTTCTTATGCTTTCTATGGATTCGTCTTGAAGAGACGAACACATCTATACGGTTATCATGCATTGAAATTAAAGCATTTGAAATGGAGAATCTCTAGAAGCTCGGGATGAAGAATTAGCTCATACCTTTGCTCGGAGAAGTGTGGCTTCGATGCGAGAGTTGTTGCACCTTCGATTGGATCCTAGCAAGCTCCGGATGAAGTCTCCTGGTGCAGTGAATTGTCTAGGTTGGATTTCGACCACAGTCGATCACAAAGCTTGGAGGTCTGGAGCAAGCTGGGAGGCACTGGAGATGGGGCTTTTGTTGGTGGACACCTTCCCTTGGTACGGTGAAGGTGTAGAACCAATCAATTTGGGGATTGGCTCACTGTGGAGAAGTGTCACGGTTTTGGGTGGAATTTCAGTTGAGAAATTGGGTTTTATCAGTGGGGATTAGGGCAAATTAACATCGGGGATCAACTGCTCTAAGGGTGGAGAAGGGTTTGAAACAATTTTGGCAGAGTTTCGGCAAGGTTTGTGCAACTCTCCTCTCATGGCCGTGAGGGGGTCGGGTTTAAATAGAGGTGGGCTGGAGAGCCTCCCGGGGATGACGAGGGTTGGGATCGAGCTGCTACGGTCATGAGAAGAACGGCCATGGTGGCCATTGGGCATGGGGCGGCTCGGCAAGGTGGAATTCCAAAGTTTGGCTCCTCCCGAGGTCTCGGCCATGGTGTTTTCCGGCGATCCGGGCGGTGGCCGGCAGGCATGGGTCACCTTCGGGGTCGGGGAGTCCGGGGCTTGAAGTTGGTGAAGTCGATTGGAGTTGGACATGTGTAAAGTGTTTGGATTGAAATGGAATGGGGGAAAGGCTATACTTGGCTAGGTTTGCTCAACCCATTTGTTTGGGTCGGGTTCACCTCCCCATGGCTGGTCTTGGGTGAGAAGATCAGTTAGGCTAGCTGGTCGAGAGGTGATGATGTCCTTATCCAAGAATATTTGGATTAAATCTTGGTTAAGGGGAAACATGCTTAAGGCTAATGACTTTTAGGAGATGGTTAAAGGACCTTCTCCTTTTGCCATTAATGGCATGGTCACATGCCAAACTTTCATGGCTCCATATGGCTTGTGAATGGCTCATCCTTGGCTCCATTTGGCTTGGGAAAAGCTTGGGTCAATTTCATAAAAAGGGATTTAAGAAAATTTTGATATTTTGATGGGAATTTGTATGGGGCTTGATTTGGAATTGTTTAATTGATGACTTTGAAACTTAGGGGCAATTTTGATTAAATGGATGATGAGGGGAAGTGCCATGTGGGCTTTGGATGAATTTGGGCTTTTGAATTTGAAGGAAGTGGGTTTTTAGGAAAGTTTAAGGGGAATGGGCTTTTTGATTTTAGGATGGGCATTTGGGTGAAGATTTTGTGAAGGACCTTGTCAAATAAGTGTTATAATTGGTTTAGGGATGTTCTATGAAGGGCTTGGAGTCAATTTGGTGTGATTTGGGGTTGAATTGGTTTGAATTTGGATTTATTTGGTAAGTGGGCCTATGTAGGTCAAATTGGGCTAACTTGGGCCAATGTTGGGCTAGGGTTGAAATTGATGTAAAATTAATGTTGAGAAATATTTATGGGAGTGTTTCAAAGAGGTTTTGACTTTGGTTGGGCTTTGATTTTGGGGTTTGGGCTCATTTGGGTTAGGTTTGGGTTTAGGTCGAAATTGGGCCTTTTAGCTTTGGGTTGAATTTGAGTGGGGTTTGGGTCTAAATTTTGGGCAAATCATGTTAGTTTTTTGTTTGTGGGAATGTTAAGGAAGATTTAGAAAAGATTTGGGGTTAATTGGAGTTGAATTGGGTGAACTTGGGTTAAGTTTGGGTCATGGGTCCAAATTGGGCTTTAAGGCCAAAAGTGAAATTGGATCCAAATGTCAATCAAATTGGACTTGGATTTGGTCTAGATTGGTGTTGGGAATGTTGAATTGAAGTTTAGAACTGAATTGGACCAGAATTTGGGTCAATTGGGTAGGCTTGGTTTGACATTGGGTTCACTCAGGGTTAAAATGGGTCAAATTGGGGGTTTTGACAAAAGTAGGGTAAATTGACAAAATTGGCCCATGGTGTAGTTGGAAAAAATGAAATTGGGAATATTTGGGATTTTCTGGAATTTTCTAGGAATTTTCTGAATTTTTGGATTTTTTGGCCGAGAGGGGTATTTTGGGTATTTGGAGGGTATTGGAAGATATTTTTGGAATTTTTGGTATTTTTGGGCATGGATGATCAATTTGAGTGATGTGGAAATGTTTGGGAATGATTTTGGAGGATTTTGGGTAATTTGGAAATTTTGCAAAAATTTGGGTAATTTCAAGAGTTTTGGGTAGGCTAGGCGGGTGTAGGGTCCCGGGGGTCAAAAATTAAAAATTTGAAAAATTTAAGATTGGGTGAATGTAAGTGGAATGAAATCGTTTTGGTTGAGCCATGAATCCATATCAAGCCCACATGAGCCATGAAGGGACTCATTTTAGGCATCCGCATTGTTGTTCCTAACCTCTTGCGCAAGGGCTTGGGGGTTAAGGACCATCCATGTGAATCACCTACATGAGTCAGGAGGTCAAGTTAGGTATGTGTGTGGTTCTAGGAGGTGTGTGAAAGTGTAGTGTATGAGTGTAGTGTGTGTGTAAGTCAGCTCCCTTCACCAGACCAGGCCACCCAGGGCAGTCCTAAGGCCAAAGAGTCCTATAGGAACTCATCCTTTAAACTTCCACATTTGATTTCAACCCTCTAGGTGATTAGGGGCCTATAGTCAAGTTTGTGGAGTTTGAAGGGAGTTTAGAAGTGGTTTGAGTTTCTAAAAGGTGGGTCCCAATTCTAGTCCTCTAAGATAGTCGAAAGGAAAAGCCTAAGGCTAGATCCTAAGCACTAAAAAGAAGAAGAGAAGACCTCATCAAAAATGAGGTCAATAGAATTCAATATATTCGAGTAGTTACTATTCTTTCTCCTTTCAACCATGAAAAGATAATAAGATAATTTGATTTGGTTGGAGAACTTAACTTAATTTTAAAAATTATTGCGATGATATTCATACCTGATCATAATTTACTTTTTAAATTGGCCATTTAAATTGTTAAAACCTGTTGAAGAGTTTTGAAACCTATCCGGAGATGAGTTCTTAACTAGTAGATATCACATGAATCCTTGGGTAATCAAAGGCCATGTGCGGGTTATTCATGGTGAAGTGCAAATAAATAGAAAAATATTATTTATTGGGCGTAGAATTAATTAGTTTTTAGAGTGACGGACTAAATTCGATAATTTGGTTTATAGAAAGGGAACGGGTCACTAGTAGGGCCGACCATAGCCACCCTTGGACATCTAGAAGTGTGAGTCTAGATTAACTCATTCTACTAATAATACATCCTGAACCAATCTATAGATTAGCCAATGTTCTTTATACTATCAAGCGAAGGTAAAGAATAGAATTGCTTCTATTTGGCGCAATACCATAATTTCAAATTCTCCACGAATGATAATTTTTCTGAAATATCTTGGATTAGTTGAAAAAGATAAAGTTGTTTTATTTATACTTGCATTGAACTTTACTTTATTGCTGCTTTACTTACATTTGGTAGAAATTTCATAAAACTTAAAACCTGAATTTTGAAAAGAAATAAAAGTTATAATTTCTTTTAATTTGAAAATTTATTAATTTCTTAAAATTAAACTTCTATGTGGATCGATAACTAGGACTCCAATAGAGCCCTGTATTACTTGAAACGATACGTATATTCGCGTTTGAAATTGTGACTTTACGAAATCATTATAAATATATAAATCTAAGTTCATAAATTCTTGCAAAAATAATAAGTCGTCGCCAAGATTTTTGTGCCTTTGCCGGGGAAGTGAAAACAATTTTTAGATTTTTCAAATTAAAAATATTTTATATACCTTTTATTTCTTTCAAAAAATACAAAATTTTTTACAAAAACAAAAATACCAAAAAGATTTTATTTTATTTGATTTTATTTTCAAATCCTTTTATTTAATTTTTTATGCATAGTTCTAGATCTGAAGGATTATTACCTTTTGATTCTGAATTAGAAAGAAACTGTTAAAAGAATTAGAAAAGGAAAAAAAATTCAAAAATATTAGGAAATGGCTAACTTACATAACAATAATGAAAATTCAATAGAAATTAACGAACAAAATGTTTATAAACCATTAAGGGATTATGCAAACCCTACATCTGATGAACTTCATATTAGTATTCAAATGCATGTTGTAGATGCTAATTCTTTTGAGCTTAAACATTCTATTATTCAAAAGGTTCAAAATAATCAATTTGGAGGAACACCAAATGAAGATCCAAACTTACACCTTGCTAGTTTCTTAGAACATTGTGCTACCTTTAAATATAATAATGTTTCTGATGATGCTATTAGGCTTAAACTCTTTCCTTTTTCCTTAAAAGATAAAACAAAGATGTGGCTGAACTCATTAGCAACTGGTTTTGTTAAAACTTGGGCAGATATGACACAAAAATTCCTTGCTAAATATTTTCCTCCTTCTAAAACTGTTAAATTAAGAAATGATATTACTTTATTTATGCAATTTGATGGAGAGACAATTTATGAAACATGGGAAAGATTTAAAGAACTATTAAGAAAATGTCCTCGTCATGCTCTACAAAATTGGTTAATTATTCAAATATTTTATAACGGACTTATTGGATCACTTACATTTATTATAGATGTTGCTGCTGGAGGTTATTTAATGGCTAAGACATTTAATGAAGCTTATACCTTAATTGAAGAAATGGCTAACAATAATTTTCAATAGCCTTGTGAAAGGATTAATCCTAAAAGAGTGGCAAGTATTCAAGATAATGAAGCCTTTTTTATTTTAGCTTCACAAGTGGCTATGATATCTAAGAAATTGGATAATTTTACTATTAACGTATCTCATGTAAGTAATGATGAATCTGTGTTATATAATGAGTCATTAACTGAATAAATTGAAGAAGAGAATGAAGAAAATGTATCTAAAGAAACTCATTATATTCATGATAATTGAGAAATTTTAAACACAACTAAAAATGATATACTTTTACCCTCAGTTAAAAAAACCCCTGAACTGGAACTAAAAATGTTACCTGTACATTTAAAGTATGCATTTCTTAGAAATTCATTAACTTTACCTGTGATTATATCTTCAGAACTAAGTAAAGATCAAGAAGAAAAATTAATAGGAGTTCTGAAGAACTATAAAAAAGCTTTTGGTTGGACTATTGCGGATATAAGAGGAATAAGCCCTTCAATACGTATGCATAGGATTTTAATGGAAGAAAATTGTAAACCTACTATTGAACCTCAAAGAATATTGTATCCAATTATGAAAGAGGTTGTTAAAAAAGAGATTTTAAAATGGCTAGATGCTGGAATTATTTATCATATTTTGGATAGTCAATCGGTAAGTCCTATTCATTGTGTTCTGAAGAAAGGAGGAATAACTGTCATTTTTAATGATAAAAATGAATTAATCCCTACAATATAAGTTACTAGTTGGCAAATTTGCATCGATTATCGAAAATTAAGCAATGCCACTAGAAAGGATCATTTTCTTTTACCTTTCTTGGATCAATTGCTGGATAAATTAGCTGAACACTCATATTTCTGATTTTTGGATGGATATTCTGGTTATCATCAATTACTCGTTGCTCCTGAGGACCAAGAGAAAACAACATTTACAAGTCCTTATGGAACATTTGCCTTTAGAAGAATGTCTTTCGGTTTATGTAATGCACCTGCAACTTTTTCGAGATGCATGATGTTAATATTTTGTGATCTAATTGAAAAAGGAATTGAAGTATTTATGGATGATTTTTTAGTATTTGGAACTTCTTTTGAGTCTTTCTTGGAAAATATAACAAAATTTCTAAAAAGATGTGAAGAAACAAACTTGTTTCTAAACTAAGAAAAATGTCAGTTTATTGTCACAGAAGGAATTGTACTGATGTGAGAAGTTTTATAGGTCATGCTGGATTTTATAGAAGATATATAAAGGAATTTTCTAAGGTTGTTAAACCTCTTTGTCATTTATTAGAAAAATAAGCTAAGTTTGAATTTAATGAAAATTATCTGAATGCTTTCAATATTCTAGAAGAAAAATTAATCATTGCATCTGTCATTGTTGCACCTAATTGGAGTAAACCTTTTAAATTAATGTGTGATGCAAGTGATTATGCAATTGAAGCTATATTAGAACAAAAATATGAGAAAATTTTCAAAGTTATATATTATGCTAGCAAAACTCTTAATGAAACTCAAATAAGTTACACTACTACTGAGAAAGAGCTCTTAGCAATAGTATATGCCTTTGATAAATTTAGACCTTATCTTCTTGGGACCAAATGTATCGTACATTCTGATCATTCCACTATTAAGTATTTAATGTCTAAAAAGGATGCTAAACCTAGATTGATAAGATGGGTTTTACTTTTACAAGAATTTGATTTTCAAATAGTGGATAGAAAAGGAGCTGACAACCAAATTGCTGATCATTTATCAAGAATTAAAATAAATAGTGATAAGATTACTGAAGAAAACATAAATGAGAAATTCTCTGATGAATAGTTATATGTTATTCAAGGATTACAAATGCCTTGGTATGCAGATATAGTTAACTATTTGGTTAGTAATATTTTACTGTATGGACTGAATAGCAAATATAATAAGAAATTCAAGAATGATTCTAAATCATATATTTGGGAAGATCCTCATTTATTTAAAATAGGTAGAGATTCTGTGATTCGAAGATGTGTGCCTTTGAAGAAACTTTAGCAATTATTCAAAAATGTTATGATTCTGAATTTGGAGGACATTGTAGAGTGGATAAAACTGCATTTAAAATTTTAAATTCTGGATTTTATTGGCCTACATTATTCAAAGATTTTGGATATTATGTGAAAACTTATGATCGATGTTAAAGAATGGGGAATATATCCAGAAAACATGAAATGTCTCTAAGCTATATATTAGAAATTGAGATTTTTGATGTATGGGGTTTAGACTTTATGGGACCCTATATACCATCATCTGGAAAGATTTATATTTTATTAGCAGTTGATTATGTTTCAAAGTGGATTGAAGCTGTAGTTTTACCTAACTATGATTCCAAAAGTGTTTCGAAATTTTTAAAGAAAATGATTTTTACAAGATTTGGAATGCCGAGGGTAATTATCACAGATGGGGGAAGTCATTTCAGGAATGTAAGAATTCAATCATTACTGGAAAATTTTGGAATTAAACATAGAATTACAACTGCTTATCACCCACAAACAAGTGGAATGACTAAAGTATCAAACAGAGAAATTAAAAGAATATTAGAGAAGACTGTTAATCTTAAAAGAACTGACTAGGTTGATAGACTTGATTATGCATTATGGGCTTATAGAACAGCTTATAAGACACCTATCAGAATGTCACCTTATCGGTTAGTTTATGGTAAACATTGTCACTTACCTGTTGAACTGGAACATAAAGCTTACTGGGTGATAAAGGAGTTCAATTATGATTTGAATGCTGCAAGAGAGAAACGACTGTTACAACTGAATGAAATGGAAGAGATAAGAAATGAGTCCTATGAAAATGCAAAGATTTATAAGGAAAGAATGAAGAAATTGCATGATAAAAAGATTTCAAGAAAAATATTTGAGCCTGGACAAGAAGTATTATTATTTAATACTCGATTAAAATTTTTTCCTGGAAAATTAAGATCTAAATGGATGGGACCATTTATAATTGAGGAAGTATACCCTTATGGAGCTGTAGATATTAAAGATCCCAAGACGGGAAAAATATTTAAAGTTAACGAATTAAGACTGAAGCCTTATATGAGAGAAATGAAACTGATTTACAAGGAGGCTTACAAGCTGAGTCTACCCGATTAATATAACTGATTAGGTCGGGCTGACGATGTTAAACCAAGCGCTTTGTGGGAGGCAACTCATATATTAACATTGTGATTGTTTGTTATTTAAATTTATCTTAATCGAAGTGTGTGTGTTGATCACACCATTTTAATAGACCTATTTTAAGACCGAAACTTTGTACATTTGACAATAGGAGAAACAGAGTCGAATGTGGTTCTGGCACCTAGGCACCCAAACTTGGTGCCTAAGCACCAGCATAACCCGTGTATCGATGGTCCGGTGCCTAGGCGCCAGATTTCAGCACCTAGGCACCAAATTTTGGCGCCTAAGCACCCCAGTTACTGTTCGTGTAAAAACTGAAAATCTTCAGTTTTTCATACGAATTCTTTCTATAAATCACCCTACCTTCGTCCTTAATCCCTAAGCAACCCTATTTTTTTCCAGCACAACTCATTTTGGAGGATAAAAGAGAGTTTGGAAGCAATGGAGAGAGGAGATCATGGCAATGCGATAAGAGATAAGTCTTCTAAAGATCGTCAACCTTATTTTAATGTATTTATTGCTATAAGTTTGGAGAAATTATTCAGTCGTCTAGATAAGATTGAGGCAGAATTGCTAAGTGTTGGAAATCGTCTTCATGAGATGTGTCACCAAATCGAGCACTTGGACTGGCAGACTAAGCATCAATTCTATCATATGGCAGCCTTTCAAGATTCTCAAGTGGCGATGTATGCGGAAAACAAATGGATTGATGAGAAGACAGCTTTGGAATTTCTAAGGGTGTTAGTTTTCTATCCATGTGAGCTTAGCGAACTTCATTGCGAAAGGGAAGGAAATTCAAAATTTGGAGAGGAATAGATCGTTGGTGTGTTCTAGGTGTGATCGAGTTATGTTTTAGTGAGTCAAATATTTAGTTTGTGTATTTGCTTTCATTGTTCAAAATGTGTTGTTTGATTGTGAATTTGCTTTGAAGTAGTGTTGTTTGTGTTGTTTATAGAGTGTTGAACCTTATTATAGTACTTTTTTTGGAATTTCTTGAGCTTGGAATGGAAAAATGTGAAATCGAATTGAAGAGTTTGATTATATCTTGAGTTTGAATGTTGGATCTATTTTATCATTTAAATTGTTTGTGGAAATGTTTGGAAGTTAGAAATTGAAGTAATACTCTCATGTGAGTAATTAGAAGTAGAATTTGTTAAGTTTTGATGGAAAATACAATTTTTAAGTCGAATTTTTGGAAAGGCGAGTATGGCGCCTAGGTGCCGGTTCGGTCTAAACCCGAAAGTCGGGGTTTTAAACCCACCGACGCCATTAACGATACCTAAGCTCCGTCTTCCTCCATTTTTCGGTAACAACTCACTTAGGGATCCATTTTAGGTAGGATTTTTAAGTTTTTTAGCTTGGAATCACTCGATTTCTTCATCTCGAGGTCAAATCTACCTTCTAATCCATTTATTTTTTATTTTCACCATGAATTTTTTAACTTTTGAGCAAAACTGAAAATTTTTTATTTTTGGAGTTTAATCCATGGATTTGAAGCTTTATTTAAGTTTTTAAAAGCTTAAATAAGCTTATTCTATTGATCCTTTAATTTATTTTGTGTTTTCTTTCTCTTACTTTAGATGGCTCTGAAATCTAAGCGAGGGAAAGAACGAGAAAATTTCTATCGTAGCAAATTTGCCACCTCCGCGGCACATTTTCGTTATAACGATTTTGCCATGACAAGAAAATTTATCTTGGAGAGGAGTTTTTACAATTTTTGTGGAAGGATTGAAATACAATTGTTGCACAGAACTGGCAACGATTCTGTTACTTTACTGTTGTTGCTGTTATCCCTGTCGTTAGGAAATTTTATGCAAAATTCATGGATGCCGAAGATTACGAGATCTTCGTGAGAGGAGTTAGAGTAGGATTTATGAATTGACTGATGCTCGGCTGCACAACTTTACACTCTCTATATTTGCAAGAACTTATGAATTTATATTTAAATAATTTCATAAAATCTCGATTTCAAATGCAAGTATACGTATCGTTTAAGTAATACGAGGGCTCTATCGAGTCCCAGTTATCGATCCCACGAGGAAGATTTAATTAAGATAAATTAAAGGAATTTAATAGATTTTCAAATTACAAATATTTATATTTTTATTTCTTTTCAAAGATCAAATTTTAAGTTTAATGAAATTTCTACTAAATGTAAGTAAGCAGCAATAAAGTAAAGGTTAATGCAAGTATAAGTAAAACAACTTTCTCCTTTTCAACTAATCCAAGATTTTTCAAAATAATTATCACTCGAGGAGAATTTAGATTATGGTATTGTGCCAAATAGAAGCATTCATATTCTTTACCTTCGCTAGATAGTATAAAGAACATTGGCTAATCTATAGATTGGTTCAGGATGTACTATTAGTAGAATGTGTTAATCTAGGCTCACACTTCTAGGTGTCCAAGGGTGGCTATGGTTGGCCCTACTGGTGACCCGTTCCCTTTCTATAAATCAAATTATTAGAATTTAGACTGTCACTCTAAAAACTAATCAATTCTGCACCCAATAAATAATATCTCCCTATTTATTTGCACTTCACCTTGAATAACCCGCTCAAAGCCTTCTATTACCCAAGGATTCATGTGATATCTACTAGTTAAGAACTCATCTCCGGATAGGTCTCAGAATTCTTCAACAGATTTTAATAATTCAAATGGCAGTTTAAAAAGTAAATTAAGATCAGGTATTAATATCATCACAATTTTTATAAAATTTAAGTTTAAGTTCTCCAACGAAATTAAATTATCTTTATTATCTTTTCATGTTTGAAAGGAGAAAGAAAACTAACTACTCAGAACACATTGAATTCACACAACAAAACATATTTATAAAACTTTGAACCGAGTTATAAATACTTATCTGGAATGTTCCTTTAAGTGATCCAGCTGACTCCTACTAACTCCAATGCAAAATGAAAAGATTTCAACAACACCAACACTTACAAACTCACACTTACTACTTAAGGAATTGAGTAGTAACACTCAAAATAACTAAAATAAACTCACTAATTACTTAAGAAAGTGGCTCCCTAAAATTATTTTCAAGCGTGAGAGAACTCTAGGGTGCTTCTGTAGAATTGACCGTATTTATAGAGCTTCGAAAATGACCCGGGGTTGCTTAAGGCACCTCTTCAAAATTCTTCCAAATACAATGTATCTTCTACAAAGTAACTGAGTCGCCTAGGCGCCGGGATCTAGCGCCTAAGCGTCGAAGTCCGTGACCAAGTCTTCGCACCTCTTCACTTTGGATCGCACCTCTTCATGATTAAAATTGTTTTCCCGTGTCCAAATGCACTGTATCACATGTCCTATGTATTAGGAGTAACTTCCAGTCATCTAGAAGTTCTGATAACTGCTAACCACCATCAAAATAACTGCCTAAAGTTGTCAAAAATCTTATCTGCTTCAGTATCGAACTGGCACTTAGGCGCTGGATTCTGGCACCTAGGCGCCAGACCTATAATATTGGCAACTTTGCTTTTAAGCTCTATTTTTGCTCATTATTGCTCTTTTTTCCTTCTTGAATTCTTTATTAATCACCTACATCCAAAAATATAAAAATACATTTCATTAAAGCATAATATCCTTATAAATTGAATCATAAGCAAGGTATAAAAATAGGTACTTTTTAAGTAGATCAAATTCCCCCAAACTTAAACGTTAATTGTTAAGTAACCCTTTTAATTACATAAAATGTAAAACATTTGGAATGAATTTTAAATATTTAAGATTCTTTGTAATTTTTGGTTTTATAAATACTTTAGCAATTCTTTAACCAAATTTCACTAATTAAGTTTAATTTTAAGAATTTAAGGAATATTTAACTACCAAATTATAAGTCTTTCAATTTTTTGTTTATTTCAAGAACAATTGTAATTTATCATATTAGGGTCACATAGAAAATTTACTAGAAAAAGAATTTCATGAAAAATTTTCTAGTTAAAATATTTATACATAAAAATTAAGTTAAAAATGTAATTAGTTTTCTTCTTATAAGATAATTCAAGTGAAGCCAATTTTTGATTAGGCATCTCCTCAAGCTTCTCTTCACATTTCTTTTTTTTTTTTTGCTCTTTTCTTCTTCTTTTTTTTTCTTTTTTTTTCTTTAAGGATATTTTTCAATTCTCCATTTTTTAAATTTGTGAGGATTACTATATCTGAATAATCTGTTATTGATTTTTAACTTCATTATCCTTAACTTATATTTAAAATCTTATACATTTTTACTTAATAAATATGACATTCTTAATAATTATTCTTCAAAAATTACTTCAGTCTTTTCTTTTTCAAGTAATAATCTTAATTCCTTAGTATTTCAAAAATACAATTTTCTTTACTATAAATAGAAAAAAATTTAATCTTATTATTCTTTAAGTTAAATAATTCTATTTTTAAAATTAATCAAAATTATTGGAATTTTAGTTAAGTTTACTAAATTATTTATAAATTCAAAAATTTAAGTAATCTTAAATAAAATTTTCATTCCTTATGTTATATTAATATTTTTTAAGAAAATATTATTACATTAAGGACAAAAAATATTTAAATTTCAAAGAATTTTTCCTTCCCCCAAACTTCAGTTATGGTATAAACAATAATCATGAAAATTTCTAAAGCATGAGAGAAAGAATAGGAATTTTTTTAAGTATATGAAAAATAATCAAGAAAGGAAATTTTTATTTCTACACATGCTTTTTATGAATATAAAAGAAAGGTCTAAGCATATATAGAAAAATTTTAATAAGCAGGATCAATTTCTACAAAAAAAATTTTAATAAAAATAACCAAAACTAAACAGGTGTTCTAATCACTACACTAACACAGAAATATAACATCTCATAACAGAATTAAATTTTAGCAATCCAACAATCATTAGTACATCAATAAGTGTCTCAAAACAATGCATCAAACTTAAAATAAAACAAATCATCCAACACATGCAAAACTAACACAAAACATAAACAACACAGATACACAATCCTAAAAATCTAATCATCACTAACAGTCTCCTCATCCTCGTCGTCATCGAAGGAGAAGTCTACATTCTTGTTCGGATATCAAATAGTGAGAATCAGAGGCGGGTCGGGAGCCGAACATAATGGTCACTCTTCAAGAATCTAACAAGAGACTCATAATACTCAGCATCATAATCACTCTTCCTTTGGTTGTACTCAGAAAGATGATCTAATTTCAAATCTTTAGTATCAACTCTACACTGGGTCAAAAGTAACATATTTTGCTGCTCTATAAATTTCTCATGCATATTCTCCCAAAAACTTGATGGTGGCTCAGCAGCAGAAGCAGAAGGTCCAGAAGTAGAAGGTCTGCCATAAGTAGGTAATGAATTAGATGGTGCGGTAGAACTCTTACCTCGGAGTCGATCATAAATACTCATACTTTCTCGTCTAATGGGCTTTGTAGACTTGAGCTTTTCCTCTGAAAGCTCAGCAACAAGTCCAACATTCTCGCATAGAGAATAAATCAAAGATGGAAATCTCAATCCCACATAAGTGATAGAACGAGCAGTGGCCTCTACAGAATCATAAATGATACTCCCAACATCAATCGGTTTCCTCTTTTGTATGCAGTAGTTGAGGATAGCTCTATCCTTGGTAACCTAACTCAAATGGTTGGATGGAAGGAGGTGAGTAGAAATAAAGTAATGTCATGCCTTAGAAACACCATTTAGCTTAGAAGATGAAAAATTTACCCATTTTTCGTTCTGGATCTTCCAAGCTCCAATACCATCAGTCAAGTAAGCAATTATCATCTCCAAATCTCCCTCGGATGAAGATAATCCAGAGTAATAGCACTCAATGTTTGGTGGCAGGCCGTAGAAAATGTTGATTTGCTCTGGAGTAAATCCTACTCCAACTCCTCTTACGAAGATCTCGTACTCTTCGGCATCTAAGAAATTTAGATAAAATTACCTAACGACAGGGATAACATCAACAGTAGTGAAGTAACAGAATTGTTGCCAGTTCAGTGCAATGATCGTATCTTTAATCCTTCCACCAGGATTGTAAAAACTCCTCTCCAAGATAAACTTCCTTGTCGTAGCAAAATCGTTGTAACAAAAATTTGCCGCGAGAGTGGCAAACTTGCTACGATCAAAATTTTATCATTCTTTTCCTCGCTTATATTTAAGAGTCATCTAAACGTGAAATAAAAATGCAAAATAAATTTGTTGGATCAAAGGAAATGAACAAATTTAAGATTTTCAAACTTGAAAGAGCTTAAAAATCCATGTATTAAACTCTAAAAATCAAATTTTTCTCAAAATTTCGGTTCTCTTCAAAAAGAGCAAAATCCATGGTGAAATTTGAAAATAAATAGTTTAGAAGGTAGATCTTACCTCGAGATGAAGAAATCGAGTGATTCCAAGCTTAAAAACATGATAATCCGGCCTCAAAATGGATCCCTAAAGTTGATTTTTGCGAAAATGGGAAAAAGAAGGCAGCTTAGGCGTTAAAAATGGTGTCGGTTGGTTTAAAAACCTGATTTTCAGGTACAGGTCGAATCGGCGCTTAGGCGCCGAGTTCTGACGCCTAGGCGCCAGACTTGCCTTTCCAAAAATTTGTTTTAAATATTATAATCTCCACCAAAAACTTAACAAATTTGACTTCTAATTACTCACATGAGACTATTAGTCCAATTTCTAACTTCCAAACATTTCCACAATCAATCATAATGATAAATCAGATCCACATTTCAAACACAAGATATAACCAAACTCTTCAATTCCATTTCATATTTTTCATTCCAAGCTCCATAAATTCCAGAAAAATACTATAACAAGGTTCATCATTCTATAAACAACACAAACAACACCAATTCAAATCAAATTCTCAATCTAACAACACACATCGAACAATTAAGCAAATGCACAAACCAAATCTTCGACTCACTTAAAACCTGAATCAATCTCACTTAGAACACATAAAAGATCTATTCAACACCGAACTTTAATTTCCATCCCTCTCACAATGAAGTTTGCTAGGCCCGCATGGATAGAAAACCAACGCCCTTGGAAATTCCAAAGTCGTCTTCTCAGCAATCCACTTGTTCTTCGCATACATTGGTACTTGAGCATCTTGATAGGCCGCCATATGATAGAACTGAAGTTTTGTCTACCATTCCAAATGCTCAATTTGATGATACATCTCATGTAGATAATTCCCAACGCTTAGAAGTTCCACCTCAATCTTTTCTAAACGACTAAATAACCTCTCCATACTAACTGCAATAAAACCATTAAAATAAGGTTGAGGATCTTTGGAAGACTTGTCTCTTACCTCAGTGCCATGATTTCCTCTCTAGATTGCTTCCAAACTTCTCTCTTCTCCTCCAAAATGAATTGTTCTAGTCGAAAATAGGGTTGCTTAGGGATTGGGGACGAAGATAGGGCAATTTATAAGGAGATTTCGTGTGAAAACTAAAGATTTTCAAGAACAGTAACTGGGGCGCTTAGGCGCTGAAATCTGGTACCTAAGCGTCGGACTATCGATACACATTGGTTATGCTGGCGCTTAGGCGCCGACTTTGGGCGCCTAGGCATCGGAACCATGTTCGACTCCGTTTCTCCTATCATCAATTTTACAATGTTTTGGTCTTAAAAATAGGTCTATTAAAATGGTGTGATCAACATACAAACATTGATTAAGATAAATTCAAATCACAAACAATCACAATGATAATACATGGGTTGCCTCCCACAAAGCGCTTGGTTTAACGTTGTCAGCCCGACCTAATCAGTTAAATTAATCGGTAGACTTAGTTCGTAAGCCTAGTTATAATTTGGTTTCATTTCTCCTATATAAGGCTTCAGTCTTAATCCATCGACTTTAAATATTTTTCCAGTTTTGGGATCTTTAATATCCACTGCTCCATAAGAGTATTCTTTCTTAATTATAAATAGTCCCATCCATTTAGATCTTAATCTTCCAGAAAATAGTTTTAAAAGAGCATTAAATAATAATACTTCTTGTCCAAGCTCAAATATTTTCCTTGAAATCTTTTTTCATGTAATTTCTTCATTCTTTCCTTATAAATCTTTGCATTTTTCATACAACTCGTTTCTTATTTCTTCCATTTCATTCAGTTGTAACAGTCAATTCTCTCCAGCAGCATTCAAATCATAATTGAACTTCCTTATCGCCCCGTAAGCTTTATGTTCCAGTTCAACGAGTAAGTGACAATGTTTACCATAAATTAACCGATAAGGTGACATTCCGATAGGTGCCTTATAAGCTGTTCTACAAGCCCATAATGCAGAATCAAGTCTATAAACCCAATCAGTTCTTTTAGGATTAACAGTCTTCTCTAATATTCCTTTAATTTCTTTATTTGATACTTCAGACATTCCACTTGTTTGTGGGTGATAAGCACTTGCAATTCTATGCTTAATTCTGAATTTCTCCAGTAATGATTGAATTATTACAATTCTGAAATGACTTTTCCCATCTGTGATAATTACCCTTGGCATTTCAAATCTTGTAAAAATTATCTTCTTTAAAAATTTCGAAACACTTTTGGAATCACAGTTAGGTAAGGCTACGACTTCAATCCACTTTGAAACATAATCAACTGCTAATAAAATATAAATATTTCCAGATGATGGTAAAAAAGGTCCCATAATGTCTAAACCTCATACATAAAAAATTTCAATTTCTAATATATAGTTTAGAGGCATTTCATCTTTTATGGATATATTCCCCATTCTTTGACATCGATCACAAGTTTTCACATAATGTCCAACATCTTTGAATAATGTAGGCCAATAAAATCTAGAATTTAAAATTTTAAACGCAGTTTTATCCACTCCAAAGTGTCCTCCAAATTTAGAATCGTGACATTTTTGAATAATTGCAGAAGTTTCTTCATAAGGTACACATCTTCGAATCACAGAATCTCTTCCTATTTTAAATAAATAAGGATCTTCCCAAATATATGATTTAGAGTCATTCTTGAATTTCTTAATATATTTGTTATTCAATCTATATGGTAAAATATTGCTAACCACTATATTTGCATACCAAGGCATTTGTAATCCTTGAATAACATATAATTGTTCATCAGGGAATTTCTCATTTATATTTTCTTCATAAATCTTCTCACTATTATTTTTAATTCTTGATAAATGATCAGTAATTTGGTTGTCAGCTCCTTTTTTGTCCACTGTTTGAAAATCAAATTCTTGTAAAAGTAAAACCCATCTGATCAATCTAGGTTTAGCATCATTTTTAGACATTAAATACTTAATAGCAGAATGATCAGTATGTACGATACATTTAGTCTCAAGAAGATGAGTTCTAAATTTATTAAAGGCATATACTACTGCTAAAAGCACTTTATCAGTAGTAGTGTAATTTATTTGAGTTTCATTTAGAGTTTTGCTAGCATAATATATAACTTTGAAAATTTTCTCATATTTTTGTCCCAATACAGCTCCAATTGCATAATCACTCGCATCACACATTAATTCAAAAGGTTTACTCCAATATGGTGCAACAATGACAGGTGCAGTGATTAATTTTTCTTTTAGAATATTAAACGCATTCAGACAATCTTCATTAAATTCAAACTTAGCTTCTTTTTCTAATAAATGACAAAGAGGTTTAACAATCATAGAAAAATCCTTTATATATCTTCTGTAAATTCCAGCATGACCTAAAAAACTTCTCACATCAGTAACGGTAGTAGGTGGTTGAAGTTCAGCAATAATTTTAGCTTTTGCCTGATCAACTTCCATACATATTTGTGAAATTTTATGTCTAAGTAAAATTCCTTCTGTGACCTTAAATTGACATTTTTCCCAGTTTAGAATCAAATTTGTTTCTTCACATCTTTTCAGAACTTTTGTTATATTTTTCCAAGCAAGACTCAAAAGAATTTCTAAATACTGAAAAATCGTCTATAAATATTTCAATTCCTTTATCAATTAAATCACAAAATATTGACATCATACATCTCTGAAAAGTTGCAGGTGCATTCCATAAACTGAAAGGCATTCTTCTAAAAGCAAATGTTCCATAAGGACTTGTAAATGTTGCTTTCTATTGGTCCTCTGGTGCAACGGGTAATTGATGATAACCAGAATATCTATCCAAAAAATAGAAATATTAGTGTCCAGCTAATTTATTCAAGAAAGGTAAAGGAAAATCATCCTTTCTAGTAGCATTGTTTAGTTTTTGATAATCAACGCAAATTCTCCATTCAGTAACTTGTCTTGTAGGGATTAATTCATTTTATGATTAACAATGACAGTTACTCATCCTTTCTTCGGAACACAATGAATAGGACTTACCCATTGACTATCCGAAATAGGATAAATAATCCCAGCATCTAACCATTTTAAAATCTCTTTTTTAACAACCTCTTTCATAATTGGGTTCAAACTTCTTTGAGGTTCAATGGTGGGTTTACAATTTTCTTCCGTTAAAATCCTATGCATACACATTGAAGGGCTTATTCCTTTTATATCAGCAATAGTCCAACCAAAAGCTTTCTTATAGTTCTTCAGAACTCCTATTAATTTTTCTTCTTCATCTTTACTTAGTTCTGAAGATATAATCCTAGGTAAAGTTAATGAATTTCCAAGAAATACATACTATAAATGTTCAGGTAACATTCTAAATTCCAGTTCAGGGGCTTTTTCAACTGAGGGTAAAAGTATATCATTTTTAGTTGTGTCTAAAATTTTCCAATTATCATGAATATAATGAGTTTATTCAAATAAATTTTCTTCATTCACTTCTTCAATTTCCTCAATTAATGACTCATTATATATTATGGATTCATCATTTTTTTCTTCAGAAATGACCTTACATTTTTCTTGAAAATGCTTTTCAATTATATAATCAATAATATCCATCCGATAGCATTTTTCTTTGTCAGGATACCTCATTGATTTCAGAACATTAAATGTTATCTCTTGATCATTAACTCTCATTGTTAATTCTCCTTTTTGCACATCAATTATAGCACGTCCGGTAGCTAGAAAAGGTCTCCATAAAATAATAGGTATTTCTTTATCTTCTTCCATATCCAGTACAATGAAATCCACAAGGAAGATAAATTTATCCACCTTAACAAGAACATCCTCTATAACTCCTTTAGGATAAGTAATCGATCGATCAGCTAACTGAAGGGTTACAGTGGTGGGAGAAATCTCTCCTAAATCTAACTTTTGAAAGATAGAAAATGGCATGAGATTAATACTTGCTCCTAAATCACATAAGTCTTTTCTACAAAATTTTTCTCCAATAGCACATGGTATAGTGAAACTTTCAGGATCTTTAAGTTTCTGAGGTAATTTCTTTTGAATTATTGCACTACATTCTTCACTTAATACAACAGTTTCATAAGCTTCAAATTTTTGTTTCTTGTTTAAAATATCCTTCATAACTTTTGCATAGCTCGGCATTTGTTCCAAAACTTCAGCAGAAGGAATGTTGATGGTAAGTTTCTTAAAAATTTCAAAGAACTTAGAAAATTGATGGTCAAGCTTCTGTTGTTTTAGTCTTTGAGGAAAAAGTAGTGGTGGTCTTTCAACTTCCACTTTTATAGGAATTACAGTCTGATCTTTACTTGGAGAAATAGTTTCTTTAGGTCTTTCAATCTCTTCAACTTCTCTCTCTTTTTCTATTTCATTCTGAATATTCTCTTTTAATTCCTTTCCACTTCTAAGATGTACAGTTTTTGCTTGTTCATGGTCTTTTTCAGTTTCTTTTAGATTAATTTCGACGTTGCTAGGCAGTGTTCCTTGAGGTCTGTAATTAATAAAATTAGCAATTTGACCCATCTAATTCTCAATGTTTCGAGTACAATGTTTTAACTTTGTAGCTGATTGCCTAGTTGCAAGATAAATTCTTCTATAGATAGCTTTTTCTGGTGATTGTTAAAACCAAGAGGATAAGTTGGTCTAAAGTTTGAATTTCCTTGATTGTTCCAATTTTCAGTTGGATTAGCTTGATTATTACTCCATTGTTAATGTCCATTATTCCAATTACAATTAGGGTGATTTTTCCAAACTGGATTATTATAATTCAAACTAGGGTTATTAGTTTTACTAGCAATAGCTTGCAAAGTCTCCATTGTTTGAGAATCATCAATGTTTGCAGAATTTACATTACTTACATGTGATACGTTAATATAAAAATTATCTAATTTCTTAGATATCGCGGTCACTTGTGAAGCTAAAATAGAAAAACCTTCATTATCTTGAATACTTGCCACTCTTTTAGGATTAACCCTTTCAGAAGGCCATTGAAAATTATTATTAGCCATTTCTTCAATTAAGGTATAAACTTCATCAAATGTCTTAGCCATTAAAGAACCACCAGCAGCAGCATCTATAATAGATCTAAGTGATTCAATAAGTCTATTATAAAATGTTTGACTAATTAACCAATCTGGTAAAGCATGATGAGGACATTTTCTTAATAGTTCTTTAAATCTTTCTCATGCTTCATAAATTGTTTCTCCATCAAATTGTATAAATGAAGTAATATCATTTCTCAATTTAGCAGTTTTAGGAGGAAAATATTAGCAGGAATTTTTATGTCATATCTGCCCAAGTTTTAATAGAACCAGTTGCTAATGAATTAAGCCACATCTTTACTTTATCTTTTAAGGAAAAAAGAAAGAGTCTAAGCCTAATAGCATCATCAGAAACATTATTATATTTAAAGGTAGCGCAAAGTTCTAAGAAACTAGCAAGGTATAAGTTTGGATCCTCATTTGGTGTTCCTCCAAATTGATTATTTTGAACCATTTGAATAATTTAAGGTTTAAGCTCGAAAAGAATTAGAATCTACGACGAGCATTTGAATACTAATATGAAGTTCATCAGCTGCAGGGTTTGCATAATCCCTTAATGGTTTATAAACATTTTGCTCATTAATTTCTATTGGATTTCGATTATTGTTATGTAAGTTAGCCATTTCCCGATATTTTTTAATTTGTTTTCCTTCTCTAATTCTTGTAACAGTTCTTTCTAATTCAGAATCAAAAGGTAATAATCCTTCAGATCCAAAACTATGCATAAAAATAAAATAAAATCTTTTTGGTATTCTTGTTTTTATATATTTTTATATAAATAAATAATTTTTTATATATTTTTAAAGAAATAAAAGTGTATATATTTTTTAATTTGAAAAATCTATAAATTGTCTTGTCACTTTCTTCCTTCCTTTCTTTCCTAATTTATTTTCTTCCCCGGCAACGGCACGAAAAACTTCAATTGACTGATGCTCAGCCTCACGACTTTACACTCTTTTTATATGCAAGAACTTATAAATTTATATTTAAATAATTTCTTAAAGTCTCGATTTCAAATGCAAGTATACGTATCGTTTCAAGTAATAGAGGGCTCTATTGAAGTCCTGGTTATCGATCCTACGGAGACGATTTAATTAAGATTATTTAAAGGAATTTAATCGATTTTTAAATTAAAATATTTATATTTTTATTTCTTTTCAAAGATCAAATTTTACGTTTAATGAAATTTCTACTAAATGTAAGTACGCAGTAATAAAGTAAAGGTTAATGCAAGTATAAATAAAACAGCTTTCTCCTTTTCAACTAATCCAAAATTTTTCAAAATAATTATCATTCGAGGAGAACTTAGATTATGATATTGTGCCAAATAGAGGCATTCCTATTCTTTACCTTCGCTCGATAGTATAAAGAACATCGGCTAATCTATAGATTGGTTCAGGATGTATTATTAGTAGAATGGGTTAATCTAGGCTCACAGTTCTAGATGTCCAAGGGTGGCTATGGTTGGCCCTACTAGTGACCTGTTCCCTTCTATAAAACAAATTATTAGAACTTAGTCTGTCACTCTAAAAACTAATCAATTTTGCGGCCAATAAATAATATCTCCCAATTTATTTGCACTTCACCTTGAATAACCCGCTCAAGGCCTTCGATTACCCAAGGATTCATGTGATATCTACTTGTTAAGAACTCATCTCCGGATAGGTCTCAGAATTCTTCAACAAGATTTAACAATTCGAATGGCCAATTTAAAAAGTAAAATAAGATCAGGTATTAATATCATCATAATTTTTATAAAATTTAAGTTTAAGTTCTCCAATGAAATTAAATTATCTTTATTATCTTTTCATGGTTGAAAGGATAAAGAAAACTAACTACTCAGAACTCATTGAATTCACACAACAAAACATATTTATAAAACTTTGAACTAAGTTACTAATACTTATCTGGAATGTTCTTTCAAGTGATCTGCTGACTCCTGCGACTCACAATGCAAAATGAAAAGACTTCGACGGCACCGACACTTACAAACTCACACTTACTTGCTCGAGGAATTGAGTAGTAACACTCAAAATAACTAAAATAA